>PVLA01005380.1:0-148287 GCA_004027455.1 Hydrochoerus hydrochaeris
CTGCCTCTTCAGCCTCTGCCTCTTCAGCCTCTGCCTCTTCAGCCTCTGCCTCTTCAGTGTGTAGAAGCTTCTGTGCTAGGAAGAGACTGAGGCACCGACACTGGGATCCTCTACTGAAAACTCTGACCAGCCTCCTTATTATCATGCTCCAACAAAGCCCAGCAGTCAACAAAACTCTGCTTATGCACACAGAACTTCTAATCAGCTTTTCACTCTTTCATTCTTTCGGAATAAGGGATGTCAGGAATGGACAGCCAAGTTATTTCCAGGTATTTAAGGGACGCCTCTAGGATAAAAGACAAAGACCAAAGTAAAGAAACAGGGAAAGGATCTTGGAGGAAGCGAAGAAAAAATGCAGAGCAAAAAGGGCTCTAAAATGCTAGAGATAAGATACTGTACACATAAAACAAGGACATTATGATAAATGACCAGAGCATAAGAAAGAGCTCTCGATATGACGGCTAAGGAAATACTTTGGGACAAGAATTAGAAGGAAAAGTTGAGGTAATTTTTCAGAATACAGTAAGAAGATTTTTTAAAATGGAAGGAAGATAAAATAAAACTGGAAGATCAACTCAGAAATCAACTTAGAAAGTCAGCATCTAACCAGGAGGAAAAGACAATTGAAATCCTGGCACAAATAATGGAAGAGGAAAAGAGGAAGCAAGGAAGCAAGGAAGGAAGGAAGGAAGGAAGGAAGGAAGGAAGGAAGGAAGGAAGGAAGGGAGGGAAGAAGGGAGGGACAAAGGGTGGGGAAATCCATTTCAAGGTACATTATCAGGCAATTTCAGGAAACCTAAATGCTTCAACAGAAAAAAAAAAAAGATCAAGAAACTGATTCAAATCCAACTTTCTAACAACAATAAAGGAAACTTGAAGATGATGGTAGATTACTGAAAATACTCTTGTCAAACTACTCAAAGTGTTAATCAAGTAAAGTAAAGACACTTTAGATATGTGAGAACTCAAAAATCTATTTCTCGTGCATGTTTCGCAGGGAGGGCCTTGAGCGGAGTGCACCGTCAGGACAGGAGAGACAGACCTGCTTCTGGGCTCTGAAGAAAGCTTAGCTCCAACCAATCCTCCTACCGATGGCAGACAACGTACACAACTCCAGACAACGGACAAAAATGGGTACTTGACAGCACTGGACAGTGGGCAGAAACAGATTCCACAGGAAAGCTGATACTTGGGAGGAGAGAAAATACAGAATGAATTACTCACTCTCACAGACTGAGACAGACAGCAGAGGCAGCTTGCTGTAGACAACAAGCTTTTGGCATATGGAACCAGAGGGGGGTTAGGAGCAGCCACGCAGCTGGAAAGTCAGGGAGCATCCTACAAAAAGCATCCCCAAATTCCTAACAGATATTCGTATAGGAAAATGCTCTTCATTTTGCATTGGCATTGGCGGAATATAAGAGCGTGCCCTAAATCATTTTCAGTTTGACTGTGAGGTACATAATGCTTCATGTAAGCTTGTTTCTTTTGTTTTTGTTCATATATATATATATGAACAAAAATAACCGCAGGCACTGAACTCAGGATCTTACGCTTGCCAGGCAGGTGCCTTGCTACTGAGCTGTATATCCTTGACCTTCTCTTATTATTTTGTGTATGTTTTCTTTTACTCTGAACATTATGCTTATGAGATTCATCTATATTGATGTGTGTCAGAGACATTTGTTTATTTTTATTGCTGCACTGTATTCTATGACATGAAAATACTATGATTTATTATTACTTCACTGTTGGTGAGTGTATGCATCAGCCAGGGTCGTGATAACAAAATGTCACAGACTGAGGGACATAAGGACACAATGAGGGGATGGCAGGACTCATAGTTTTTGAGGCATTTCTCTTTGACAAACTTTCTTTTCATGTTTTTTTTTTATATACTAGGAATGGAACCCAGATGTGCTTTACCACTGAGCTGTATTCCAGCTATTTTTAATTTTAAGTTTTGAGCCAGGCTCTTGCTAAATCACCTAAGCTGACCTCTAACTTGTACTTCTCCTGCCTCAGCCTCCTAAGTGGCGAGGATCACAGGCATGTGCCCCCATGCTTGGTTCAAATTTCCTCTTCTTACATGGACTGCATTAGGGTCAACCCTGAACACTGCATTTAACCTTATTTACATCCTTCAAACCCCATCTCCACATACAGCAGCACTGGGAGTTGGGACTAAACTTAAGAACACTGGGAGGACCCAACACAGTTCAGTCCCTAAGTCTGAGCATCTAAAGCAGAGCTTACAGTCCGCAGCTACCATGAACCGTACTGTGGGAACATTCTAATACATGCCTTTTGGTAAACATGCTTACATGTCAGTGAGACATAAACCAGCAGTAAGATTGCTGCTAATGAGGTATACACCTCCATCTACCTTAGTACACTGCCAAACAGTTTTTCAGGGTGACTACAGCAATTTGTACTCCAGCAATGCACAGAATGTTCCACTGGTTTAGATCCCTCCTGAAAACTAGCATTTTCCTGTGTTTCCATTTTAGTGATTATTGTGACATTAGAAATAACATCAATTATAAGTTGCCTCAATCTATTTCAGATATGGATGGAGCATAACATTCAAACATAATTTAAGTAAGAGACTGTTTATCCAGAAACATTTTTAATAAAATGTCATAATATACATAGAATTTACAAATTCATTCTTCTGCCGGGTATGGTGGCACACACCTGTAATTTCAGCACCCAGGAAACTGTGGAAGGAGGATCGCCTATTCAGAAAAACATGCAAAAAGTACACCAGGATATAGATCATACAAAAACAAAAGCGATTACAACTAAACTCACTGGGGAAAGGAAGGAAGAGAAAAGGGGAAAAAAAAGATAATTATACTACTAGCTTCTCTTAGTTCATTGAAAAGAAAAGTTTGTACTAAAATCTTTTGGAGAATTTTTTTATGTCCATATTTTGTGCTCTGAGTACTTTGAAGATAACAATATGTAAGGTATTAACTATTATTATTCTATTATGGCTTTGAAATATTGTTTTACTTTTTTCTTTTCTATTTTAAAGAGAAAAAAAACAGAAAAGTCAAGAAGCAAGCAAGCAAACAAACAAAAACAACAAAGGGGGCCTAGGGTTTAGCACCTGCCCAGCAAGTGCGATGTCATGAGTTCAATCCCTGCTACCAAAAAAGAAAAAAATGCAAAATGACAACAATGACAAAAAACAATAGCAATATAGGGTTTCAAAGCAAGAGGATGGGAATTTAACAGTGGTTGTTACACTGCATACTGTTATCGTCAAAATAGTTGCTCAGGTTACCAGATACAGGCATGCAAAATTGATCAAACCATATAATTTCCCTCTGAGCAGCTTCTTGCCCTTTTCCTGTATCTATTGTAACTTTTGGATCTTATTTATTCTTTCAGTTTCTTACACTATGAGACAGTAAGGTGTTTACAGATGCAAGTCATTTATTTCACTTATGAGTATGATTTCTAGCTGCATCCATTTACCTATACAAGTCTACAGTTTATCATTTTGTATGGCTGAGTAGTACTCCATTGTAGAAAAACACCACATCTTTTTTATCCATTCCTCAGTTGACGGGCATTTGGGTTGTTTCCAAGCTCTACCTGTTGCAAACTGTGCTGCTATAAACATGAATGCACAAATATCTCTGCGGTAGATATTTTTATTTCTTTTAGAAAAATCCCCAGAAGGGGAATCACTGGGTCGAATAACCTGTTTTAGTTTTTTTTTTTCCATAAAATAAAAAAAATTAAATAACTCAATTACAAACATAACTGAAATATATTCCAGCCTCACCAGTAAAACTTGAGGACATGCCTATACCCAGAATAATAGTTAATGCTGACGGTGAACTTGATGGAGAGAAACACCCAGGGAATGTGTAGGTAAAGGACTTTTTTTTTTTTTTCCTTTTGTACCAGGGATCAAACTTGTGACCTTGTGCTCATCAGGCAGGCGCTTATGCTAAATGTGAGCAGTACCGTCCTATAGGGTGGGAGCCCAAGCGGAGCAAACGCAGGATGAGGAAGAAGCCCGCTGGTAGAGGCTCTGTGGCTCTTTTTTCTCTCCAGCCACTTTCTGGCCACTTTGAGGTGATGGGCTTTCTCCCAGGATGCTCTTCTGCCATGACGTCCCTGCCACAAGCCGAAAGCAAGGAAGCCGTGGCCTGGAACCGCTAAAACTGTGACCCCTTTTAAGTTGTTAATCTCAGGTATTTGCCACGGAGCAACGAGCTAGCACATCTGGTAATCAAAAATACTTGCAGGGAAAGGGCCCAGCATGAAGAGGACACTAGAGTCAAAAGTTTTTTTTTTTTTTTCCTAGTGTCAAGAAGGAGCAAAATCCAGAGCTTTCTTGTGTGGCTGTAAGAACACAAATGCTACACAGCGTGACAGCAAACACCCTGCTTTTGGCCTTGTGTGGGTCTATTTTAAGCACAAAGAAACGTATCTGCAGGGAGGCTGACTGGGGCAGCATCAAAATGATCAGGAGAAAATAAAGAAATTAGGCCAGATGGTATGGATGTTATTCCCTTTTCTCTTATAAGGGAAGACAGAAAATGAGCAGGGATAAGGATTTTAAGTGGAATCCTTCCATTTCTGTCAAACAGCTCAACTATAGGTAAAAGCTCATTGCTGAAATGCTAGTGTATATATAGAGAGAAATATAAGATACAGAAAAGAAAAACCTGTCCACAGATAGCCAAAAGTTCCCATAGTAAAGAAAGTTATTTCTGATGAGAAAGTGAAGTCACTCTTTAAAAAAAAAAAATTTTTTTTTTGAGAGGCAAAACCAAAATTCTTTTCTTTTATTCTGTGGTGCCCTAGTACAACCCACAGTTTCTCTGCCTCTGCCTCCTCTTGTTAAGCTCAGAAACTGAGATGGAAGAGCAAGCTTCTGTTTTCTGCTGAGCAGTACCGTGTCTTTAAGTCAGAAAGGCCCGGGAATCAACCACTGCTTATTTGGCATCAACCCCCACAGGAATCCTGTGAGTACTGTACCCTGGATTAAAAGCCTGAGTGCTTTGGGAGTATGAGAATCATGATTTATTTTCCCATATTAAATCAGTAAACAGAGAGAAGGTAATCAGTCATTTCAATTTTTAGCAAAGTTTCTACAGCTGAAATCAGGTGTTCAATGTAAAATTTAAGACTCAGAGAAATAGAACATGTCAAAGATGACCTTATTACTGCTGGATCATTTAAAATTCTTAATGAAAATTCCAAAACACTTAACGATTTCTAGAAGAGGGTCATGCATGAATTTAAATGGAAATTAATTTCTTCAAGAACCTCCTACTTCATTAGGGCTGACTCAAGGGAACAGAATGCTACCCACACTTCAGCCCTTTAGCCCTTTTCAAAAATCACAGCTTGTTAAGGTATCAACAAGGAGAATAGGGCTGGCTTTTCTTAATCTGTCTCTCTCCATGTTCTCTATTCCAGAGAGCCAAAGTTGACTCGAGAGAGAAATTTCGCCTTCCTCTGAGAGCCTGAGACAAACCTCCCCGGCAGTGAGCCTTCTCACTGCATGGATTCCTTGTGCATTCATGCTGCATGGCTCTTCGCCTCATACCAAACAAAATCTGGGGTTGGAAGCAGGTCTAAAATTAAGTTGGTTTATGTTTGCCTTAATATAAAACAGACCTGGTTGCATTTCAAGCCCTGTAGGTTTGTTTTACATAATGGATTCGGTGATTAGAATAGATTATGTCCTACTATTTATCTTCTCAATCACTCAAAGGCTTAATTGACTGTTCAAAGATCCATTTCCAAATCTAAATTTCCCACCCTTCTCAATCACCTGGAGCATAATTTACCTGGTTCCATTAATCTTGACCTGTGTATAATACAGAATGTGGGATCTAGCACCTTTAGCTCTCAAATTCCAGACCTTCACCCCCTCTTCTTGGCAACATAAAAACTGGGTTTTCCCCAACGTAAATCAGTGGTATAACATGTAGACTTGCACCTAGATAAATCTGAAAAGATTTCTTTTCCATAAAATTTCAAAAAGGGCTATTTTGATGAAGGATTTTTTAAAAACAATAAAGATAAAACAAGACATTGAAGAATAAGAAAGAGATGAAGGAATCTTAACAGCTAAAAAAGGCACATAGAAAGTAACAAAAGACCTAAGACTTTTGCCAGATCCATTTTTCTGTATGCTGGAGATTGACCTTTAGTTATAACTGATCTATTTGAAGATGAAATAACAAGGGGATAAGAAATCAAAGGAAATAAAAAACTTCTAGTATTTTTATAAGCCTATATATTATCCACAAACATAAATATTGCATGTCTACACAGTATTTTTCATTTCTTAGTACATGAACTTGGCAATGGCCAGATCTATGAGATGGCAGGACCGTGCAGCCTGCTGGAAGAAAACCTATTGTCAAATTACACTTCAATAAATAAATACATACAAAATAAAAGAGGTGTAGAACACACTAATAAAACCCGATGTTGAAGTCTAACCAAGATAAACTTCTTTTCATGCTGTAACACTTTCTATGCGTTGTTTCAAATAGTTTCAAGCACTTGAAACTAATTTTTAATTTAGCAGTCCTTGAGTTAATGCATTATTAATGAATAATATTTAAGTGTGCATCTAAATTATGTCAAATAGGGCAATTTTGCAGTTTTAACAAATATAGTTGTTTTTTAAAAACACCTGCCTGAATATGATATACAGGATATAAAGCAAGAGATTTTTCTGGTTTATAATATGCAGCCATATATGTTCAGTAAGGATGCTCTTACTCATGAAGTATCAATAGATTAGGATGAAAGGGGACATTAACCTTATAGAAATAAAAAAAGTAAAAGGGATTATACACCCTCACTGTTATGGTTTAGATCATAAATGTACTCCAAAGGCCCACGTATTGAAGGGGTAGGTTCCGTGCCCGTGGCAGTATTGGAGGTGGTGGGATCCTCAGGAAGCAAAGCCTGGGGAAGGGGAGTTAGACCACTAGGAACACCCTAGGGGTGACATATAAGGACCCCTACCAGGTGTCTCTTTGCTCTTTAGCTGCCACCAGGTGAGCACCTTTGTCCGAGCACATATTCCTCACATAGCATTCTGTGTTGCCAGGGGCCCAAAAGCAGCAGAGCCAGGGTCCAGGGAATGACACCATGAGCAAAAATTAATCTGTCCTCATTGAAGCTGTCAGGGATTTTGTCACAGCTACGGAAAGGAGACTAACACAATGACCTTCTAATGTTTATCCCCAAAATGCAAGGTTAATTGAAATCTCAATAGGTAAAATATACTGTATCAATAATGTAATGGACAAAAATCAAACAATCATCTCAATAGACACAGAAAATCCATTTCACAAGATCCAAATGCACTTTTATAATGAAGACATTCAGCAAGCTAAGGATAAAAATGCCCTTAACTTGATAAAGGACATCTGTGAAAAACCAACAGATAATACTATAATTAATGGTGAAAAACTCAAGTTTTTCTAAGGTCAGCAACAAAATAAGGTTATCTCCCGCTAACATTTCTTTTTAATAGTCTACTGGAACTTAGTTCTGAGCAGGGAAATTAGGAAAGATAAAAAATAGAAGTTACTGAGCTTTGAAAGAAAAAAGCTTTGCAGATGACATTAGCTTGTATGTAGAAAATCCTAAGAAATCTAAGCAAGTAATCAGTTCGACAAGGTTGCAATCTTTTTTAAATTTCTTTTTTTTTCCTTTTTAAAATTTTATTTAAAGAGAAAAAAAGCAAAACAGAAAAAGGGGTAGAAACAATACAGAATTTCAGAAAAAAAATAAGCAGTAAGAAATCACTAGTTGATAAATCACATATTGTCTTCTTAGACATAGTTGTTCAAGTTACAAAATTAAACCATACAAAGTGGACATTCAAACATTGAGACTGCAAAGTAGTTCAATGATCCAGTAACAACTTAGCAACATGGTTATCAACCCTACACACTTAAACATATATGCAGCCATATCCTCTAGAGCACTTTCTTTTCTTCCTTTTACTTTTTAAGCAAATTATCTGTTTAGTTATATCCTGTTTCAGGTTGCTCAGTATCTTACTGACTTGTTTTCTTGTTGTTATTCACTTTTTAATCACCTTATATAATTCTGTTGCCTTGTTTTTGAGTTTCTCCTCATCCATGCCCCATGGATCAGCTTTGGTGGAGTTGGGAGTTTTTTGGAGGTATTTTGTTACCTTGTTATCTACTTTTTTTTTTTTTGAAGGTAGCAAAATACAGCAGAACAAGACAGAACAAACCCATGCGACCACAGAGCAGTGAAACTAGCACAGAACCTCATAGCAGGTCACCAGGATACCAGCAGTAGGCACAATGGTACATCCTATTCTGTTCACATTAGCTGTTCTTTCAATCAGGTAGAGCAAAATGGAAGGAAATATCGAACTTATAAAAACAGAATATTGAATAGAGCAGTACCATTAATCAAAACTGAGCAAAACAGTGATAAAAATATTTGCCTTCAAAGAGATGGTAGAAGGAAATCCCCCTTACTTGCCACGCTGCATACATTCATCCTCCCAAGAGATACTCAGACCGCCGGTGCCGACTTGCTAATGTGGGATGGGGATGGATGGATGTCTGATCCTTAGCCCGCGCACCGGCAGGGCCCCAGCTGCTTACCAGGGCGGTGAGTAGGCCACCTGTTCTCCCATTGCCCAAAGTTCCAACATGCTGCAGAGCTCAGGAAGCGCTGATGGTTCTCAAGGTTGCAATCTTTATAAGATCAACATGAAAAGCACTTTTGTATTTTATATAGTAGTAATGAAGAAATTGAAAATGAAATTAAGAAAATAATTTCATTTATACTGGCACAAAAAGAATAAAACACTAAGAAATGAATTTAACAAAGGAAATGCAGAACATAGACATTGAAAATACAAAACAGTGTTAAGAGATTTAAAAGGAGCAAAATCAACTGAAAGATATCTCTTGTGGATTGAATTGTGCCCTCCAAAAGAATATGTTGAAATCCTAACCCTAAGTACTATGTCTGTACACTCTTATGATATCATTTTTTAAAATTTATTGCTACATTTTAAATATATATAGAATGATCGCATTCATCATAGAGAATCTGTACCTGTACATGATACAACTTGATTTCTCTATGCTCCTTTCAACCCCTCTTCCCTGCCTATTTACAAAAACTTTGTTTCAATTTTTCCTTCTTTTCTCATATTTTTGATTTTCCCTTTCCCCTTCCTCCTTTTTTGTGCTGCTCCCCATTTGAACATTTTCTTCCTATTTCACAATACTAATTATACAATTTGGTCCATATTTACACCTTTTGCTTCTCACACCAGAGAAACAATGTGGTATTTACACATGTGCATCCAATGTATTTGATTTACGAGTATGGTCTCACAGTGCATCCATTTACCCAGAAATGTCTCAAGCTTCTCCTTCTTTATGGCAGAGTAGACTCCATTGTATAAAAAAATCATATCTTTATCCATTCACCAGTTGATGGGCATTTGGTCTGTTTGGAAGACTTGGCTATTAAAAACTGTGCCACTATAAATGTGGGTGTGCATGTATCACTGTGGTATGACACTTTGAATTCTTTTGAGAAGATATCCAGAAGTGGAATAGAAACCTCTAGTCCTAGTTTTTTGAGGAATCTCCACAATGATTTTGACAGTGGTTGCATGTCTACGCTCCCACCAACAGTGGAGAAGGGTTCCTTTTTGCCCACAGCAGCATTTGTTATTGATTTCTTGATAACAGCCATTCTCTCTGGGGTGAGATGGAATCTCAGCACTTTTAACTGGCATCTCTCAAATGACCAGTGATGCTGAACATTTTTCCCTATATTTATCTGCTGTTTGTATTTTTTCATGAAAAATGTGTATTCATCTCAGATGCCCATTTTTGGACTGGGTCTTTAAATCTGGGAGACTGATTTTTTTGAGTTCTTTATATGTTCTCAATAGTAATCCTTTATCTGAGGAACAGCTGGCAAACATTTTCTCCCACATTGTGGGTCATCTCTTGACTGGTGGTTCCTCTTGCTGTGCAAAAGCTTTTTAATGAGATCCTAGTTGTTGATTCTTTGTGATAGTTTCTGTGTGATTAGAGTTTTGTTCATCAAGTCTTTGCCTACACCAGTGTCTTCAAACAGACTTAGTGTTCTGTTTTAATGTTTAGATTTTTTGATCCACTTCAATTTTAGCTTAGCATATGATGAAAGATATGGGTCCAACTTTAACCTTCAGCATGGGCAGAGCCAGTTTTCCCAGCATTTATGAAAGAGGCTATTTTTCTTCCAGGGAACGTGTTTCACACCTTTGTTAAATACAAGATGATTAAGTAAGTCTGGACTGTTTCTGCATCTTCTAGTCTATTCCACTGGTCCTTGGGTCTGGTGTGTGTGTGTGTGTGTGTGAAAGGTGTTGTTTCCCTAATTTCTCTCTCAGTGAGTTTGTTATTTGTGTACAGCAATGCTATTGATTTTTGAGTGTTGGCTTTGTATCCAGCTACACTACTAAATTTGGCTATTAAATCTAGAAATCTTTTGGTGGAGTTTTTGGGGACTTCTATTTAGAATATCATGTCTTCCACATATAGTGATA
Organism: Hydrochoerus hydrochaeris; assembly: GCA_004027455.1. Classification (NCBI taxonomy): domain Eukaryota; kingdom Metazoa; phylum Chordata; class Mammalia; order Rodentia; family Hydrochaeridae; genus Hydrochoerus; species Hydrochoerus hydrochaeris. The sequence goes on from PVLA01005380.1 coordinate 10,598, forward strand.
ATTTAAGTTCTTCCTTTCCTATTGTTATTCCTTTTATTTCTTTCTCTTGCCTAATTGCTCTGGCTAAAGTTTCTGGCACTAATTGAATATGAGTGGTGACAGTGGACATCCTTGCCTTATCCCTGATTTTAGAATGAAAGCTTTCCATTTTTGTCTATTCAGTGTGATATTAGCTGTTGGTTTGTCATAGATGGTTTTTATGAGATTGAGACAAAGATCATCTGTTCCAGTTTTCTGTAGTCTTCATCGTGAATGGATGTTGGACTTTTTCAAAAGCTTTGTTTGCATCTATTGAAATGCTCATATGGTTTTTGTCACTGATTTTGTTAATATGATGTGTTACATTTATTGATTTGAATGTGTTGAACCATCCCTACATTCCTGCGACGAATTCTACTTGGTCGTGGCATGTAATCTTGATTTGTTACATTCTGTTTACCAGTGTCTTACTGAGGATTTTTGCATTTATGCTCATTAGGAAGACTGGCCTGTAGTTCTCTTTCTAATTGAGTACTTCTCTGGTTTGGGTATCAGAGTAATACTTGCTTCCAGGAATGAATTAGGGAGTATTGCTTTCCTTTCAATTGCACTAAAGAGTTTAAAAGTAGTTGTATTAGGTCTGTTCTAAATTTCCTGTAGAGTTCAGCAGTGAATTTGTCAGGGCCTGATAGGCTTTTAATTACATCTTTAATTTCACTGATTAATATTGGTTTTTTAGAATTTTTATATCTTCTTGATTCATGTGTCTCTAGGAATCTGTCCATTTCACTTTCCATTTTATTAAAATATAAGTCCTCAAAATATATTTTTATTAAAATATTAGTTCTCAAAATAGGGACACTCTGTCAGCTGGGTGTTACAAGTTGACATTAAATTGTTTGAGCTTGCTCTATTTTCCTGATATGGTCTTTTGCAAGATACACTGCTTTCAATCTTTTCATTCCTAATTGCATGGTTTTGAGTCTTTTCTTTCCTTTTGATAAGGTTGGCTACAGGTTTGTCAATTTTATTTAATCTTCAAAGAACCAACTCCTTGATTCATTGATTCTTTGTATTGTTTTCTTACTCTCCATTGTATTAATTTCTGCTCTGATCTTTATAATTCCCTCCCTTGTATCAGATTTGACCTTGACCTTCTCTTCTTTTACTAGAAGCTTGAGATTCAACATTGTTGTAGTCAGGGTTTACAGGGGAATAGATTTAATACAGGACACATAATTTATAAGATTATTTTATAAAATTCACCCAAAGAGTCAAATGCAAAAGAGTGCAGAAGATCTTTCCACACACTAGAGACCCAAAGAATCCAGCTGAAGGTTTGGATCCCACAGCAGTGTTCTGCATAAGTCCAGCTAAATAGTTTTAGTTTAATTCCTGGATTGATGCTTGTAAATTGACTATAGTGGGTAGCTTCATTGCTAATATGTAAAACCCTTAGGAAATGATTACTTCTGGCAGTGTCTTCCAGGTGTAGCTGATTTTTGGGTTTTGAGTCTGTGGTAAGGTCCTCTTCAGTTGATTGGGGATGAGAAATTGCTGCCTGCTTGGCTCAGCCCTTGGTTATTGAAGACCACTACGAAGTGGCTCTGAGCAGGATTTAAAATTAACTAATTGGCTTTCTATGTTTATCTGTGAGTCTGTCCTAGGCCTCGGCCCCTTGCCTGGCGACAGGAGCTGATTCATAGTAAGTGAACCTCTATGAATCACTGGTCCTGGCTGAGGCCTATAGTGGCCTGTGAGGCCAGAGATACCTCAAAGGGCAAGATAAGGCCACAGCTGAAGACACCTGGTTCAAACGCTAATTAAGTAGACAGAAACTGCAGCTGCAGGCATCTCATTCCTGCTGTCTCACTCCTACCATAAATGTCATCCTGGAGATAAGACAGTTCTTCTTAATTAGCATAATGTACTACTTGGAGAAGTCCTTGAAGTGACTCCCAAGGTCCTGCTCATTTCCCACGCATTCCTCAGTTTCCCCGCTCTTTGTTTGGCCCTAATAAATATGAGCAGTCCAGAGAAGTCTTTGTCTTAGCCCTCAGAGCCTTCAACTTGGCAAAAGGGTTTTGATCCTCATGGAGCCTTAAAATCATACCATGTATTTAAGCCTTTGTCGCACACCCATTTGGGAGATTGGAGATCTAGATCAGAACCTGATACTTGGTTCTGACCTAGTCCACAGTATTTTCCATGACCCTTAGGTAATATTAGTGTATTAGAACCTGATACTTGGTTCTGACCTAGTCCACAGTATTTTCCATGACCCTTAGGCAATATTAGTGTCAGTAAACAGGAAGAACAGCTTGTTAGAACGATTTTATCACTTTGGCTAAAGTGGTAAAATCAACAATAACAGTAGCATCAAACACACACTAGAAAATGACAAACTGAGGTAACTATTAACAATTTGCCACTTTTAACTCTATGGACTAGATTTGTTGTTATATAACAAAATCCAAACCAAACCAGAAAATTGTATGCAGTAAATAAACCCTCAATATGCCAATTTTACTCTTGGGCAAGGGCTTTAAAATGGGCTGGAGGAAAAATAGAGAAGGAGAAGAAAAGGAAGAGATTAAAAGCAAGGCTGAAGGACAAAAAAGGATCGTGTAAATTCTGGGAAACTGGTGCAGAAGACAGGAAGGAAAGAAAGAAAGAAGAAACAAAAGGAAGAACAGAACAGCCACAAAAATACCTAAATTCACATTCACACTCACACAGAAACAAAATCAACCAATGAAAGAAAAAAACAAAAGAAAGAGAAGAGTGGGGAAAAAGTTCACTTCAATACGTGTCTCTGCTGTCACTGGCGGACAAAATGTGGGGACAGAGTCCAGATCTGCATTGATTCATCCCAGCAAGCCAGCAATAGCTGTGTGGGGGGCTAGTGGATCATCTCAGCTAGGCTGAACTTTTATTCCTCCCAAAGTCCAGGCTGGTTTCTGGCCATGAGGCTGGATCCAGACTGTTCAGCCTGTTGCAGTCAGCACACCTTCTGTGGGCTTGAAATGTGTTCAGAGCCAGCTGTTGGTCTGCGTTCTGAGCTCAGTGGGTTCCTCTCCAAGATGGTTCCCGGCCAGTCACCCTCTCCTGCAGGATGGCTGAATCCATGGCACTCACCAGCCAGTGTGGTCCATGGCGTCCACTGCTCCACTGCACTGCTGCATCTCTCTGTGGAGGGTTTGGGGTTGCCAGTGGACACCATGTGTCTGTAGGTTTGAACTGCTCTTGCCATGCAGTGAGTACAGACTCAGGGAGAAGGCACCACTAGCTTTCTCCTTCTTCTCTGTTGAACTTTCTGTTCCCTCTTCCCATGGGCTTCAATTCTCACTTCAGATCATTCCTGGGTTCTTCCTTCCTTTTTTTTAAACCTCACATCACTACATTCCAGTGTCTAGACCCCAAATCTCAAAGAGGGGCTTTTTCTCTGCTGCTTACCATTCTGCCATCTTCCCAGAAGTCACCTATGTCTGTACCTTGAAACAGCATTTGCAAATGTAATCAAGATAAAATGAGGATATACTGAATCAGGGTGATTTCCTATTGAATGACTGGTACCCGTATATGAAGAGGAAGTTTGGGCACAGAGACAGGGGAAACGCCACATAAGGATAAGACAGATTTGAGTGATCCACCTCCCAGTCAAAAAATTCCACTGATTTCTGGCTACAACATAGACACGGAACAGATTTTTTTCCAGGATATTCACAAGAAGCCAACTTACCAACACTCTGACTTGTTACTCCATTCCTTGAGAACAATGGGAAAATAAATTTCTGTTATCCTAAGCAACTAAATTGTGGAATTTGTTATGGTAGCCCCAGGATAATAATATAACATATTATGTGCATGGATTGAAAGATTTAATATGATAGCATTATTTCTCAAAGAATTTATAAATGTAACACTATCCCTATCAAAAAAAAAATGCCAGCCCGCTTCTTAGTAGTAGAAATTAACAAGCTGATCCTAAAATTCATGTGAAACTTGAAAAAAAATTTAGGGTATCCACTGACGTCTATAGAAAAAGGGAGATCAAAGCCTGAGGACTCATATTTCCTGATCTCAAAACTTAGAACAAAGCTAAAATAGAGAACTTAAGATAGTGTGGTAATGGCAGAAGGATAGATAAATATATCAGTGAGATATTGAAAGTTTGGAAAGAAATCCTTGCATTTACAGTAGATTGATTTTCAACAAAAGTGTCAACACACCTCAACAGGGAAAGAATAGTCTTTCTAAGATATGGTGCTGGGACAGGTAGACATCCATATGTTCGAAAAAAATGAGAATGAAGTTAGATCCCCACCTCACGCTGTAAGTAAAAATCAACCCAATATGAATCAGACACATACATGTAAGAGCTAAAACTATAAAACTCTTCAAAGAAAACATAGGCACAAATTTAATGTCACCTTGCATTAGGCAATAGTTTCTTAAATATGGCACCAAAAGTACAAGCAATAAAAGAAAAAAATAAGTTGGATATCACTGAAATTTAAAATTTTTGTTCTTTCCAATTGTTGTACTGTGATTAAACTCAGGGATTTTTTTGCCACCGAGTCATACCCTCCTTTTTCTGTTTTAAAATTTAAAAACAATAAAACAAAGTTTTTGCTCTTTACAAGACACAAAGAAAGTAAAAAGCAAAGCAAAGGACGTAAGGATATTTTTTTCAAATCATATACTTGACAAAGCACTTGTACTCATGCTACATAAAGAACATACAATTTAATAATACAACGATAAACCACCTAATTAAAGACTGGGAAAATATCCGAATGGACCTTTCTCCTAAGAGGATATGCAAAAAGTCAATAAGCACATTAAAAGATGAAGATCCTCATTAGTCATCAAGGGAATGCGAATCAAACTACAACGAGATACCATTTCATACTCACTAAGATAGCGTGTTTGGGTTGAATTGTATCTTCCTAAAAAAAAGTTTATGTAAAAGCCCTAACCCTCCGAAACTCAAAACGTGAACTTTTGTTTGGAAATAGGGTCACTGCATATGCAATTTGTAAGCAGGCCCTTAATTTAATATGACCAATATCCTTATTTAAAAAAAGAAAGATACACAGGAAGACAGACAGACAACAAAAAGTAGGTAAGTGTGGTCCAGATGTGGAGAAACTAGAACTGCATTACTAGTGGAATGTAAAATTCTATACTTCTTATAGATAACAGCTCTCCAAAAAGTTAAACACAGAATAATCATGGACCCTAGCAATTCTTCTAGGTATTGAGAGAGAAATTAACTATAAGTTCACACAAAAACTTGTACATGAATGTTCATGCAGCATTGTTCACAACAGCCAAAAGGCAGATACAAACCAAATGTCCATCAACTGATGAATGAATAAATAGAAAGTGTGTAGTTATACAATGATATGTTACTTAGCAATTAAAAGGAAGGAAGTGGTTGGGTGTGGTGGTGCATGCCTATAATCTCAGCACTGAGGAGGCTGGTGCAGTAGGATCCTTGCCAGTTCAAGGCCAGCCTGGGATACAAAATGAGTTCAAGGTCAGTCTGAACTTCATAGTGAAACCTTGTCTCAAGAAAGACACACACACACACACAGAGGAATGAAATGCTGATACATGCTACCACATAGATGAACTTTGAAAACATTAAGTAAAAGATTATAATCACAAAGGGCCACATCTTACATGATTCCATTGGTATGAATTATTATTGTTATTATTATCGGTAAATCTATAGAGACTGAAACTAGGTTAGTGTTTGCCCTGATTGACAAAGTTGAAACATATTTGATAAGGAGTAATAGGTGACAGTTAACGTACACAGCATTCATTTTGGGGGTGAGATGTTCTAAAATTGTGGTAAGAGTTGCATAACACTGTGAGTTATACCAAAACTGATCCAATTGAATACAACTGAGCAGGAGAATTCCTTTGCATCTGACTTAAACCTTAATAAAACTGTAAAAATAAATTTAGAAGAAAACACAATACTCTTATCACATATAACACAGTTAAGATAATTACTCAGTGTCATGAAATAGTGTTTGCCTTTCTCTGATTGATCTTTCTCTTTATTTGGTTTGGCTTTTGTTCTGGAAGTTTGTTTGATTGAGGATGTCCACAAGGTCCATATGCTACGACTGGCTAGTATGTCTCTTAAGTCTCTTTCAAACTGTAAGTTTGCTCTTCTCTCCCTTTTTGCTTTATTTATTCATTGAAAAAGCAATGTATTTATACCACTAACAATTTATACTCCATGTTTCGATAAAGGTACTCATGTGATACTATTTAACACATTCCATTGTCAACATTCCCTGTAAATGGATAGAATGTAGATTTCATTTCTGTGGCAACTCTTCTATAATTTATGAACATTAACTGGAATCATTAAATTTACAAAGGTTTTGTAAAATTGTACTATTCTTGTTTTATTGTAATTCACTCATCTTTTTTTCATTTGTTACCTAGAAAACATCTATAAAGAAAATCTTCTTTCATCAACTATTTTGTTATACTAAGAATTAGTTCTTTTAAAACAAGCAGGAAAAATACTTGATTTTCAGACAGGGGACAGTAGGAAACACAGGACAGTGATCTGCAGGACAAGAACCCAGTGAGGTAACCTCGTGAATGTCTAGGCTTCTGGAGGAGAAACATGAACAGAGTGAGGTGTTTTTTGGGAGCTGAGAAGACAGAATTCAGCCTCTGGGGATCCCGTGGCAGCCAGAATTTGCAAAGTAGAGTACAGGAAAGACAGATACCCAGAAAGACAGATCCAAGTATCTACAGGGGCCTGTAGGTTAGCTTTCTGTTACTGTAACAAATACTTGAGTTGATCAAGTTTTACTTTGACTCCATGTTGGAGGCTCAGCCTGTGACAGGTGGGTCCCATTACTTTTAGGGGCCCCTGGTGAAGCAGCACATTGTGGCAGGACCACAGGTCAAAGCAAAGCTGCTCACCTCATGGCCAGAGAGTGAAAAGCAGAGCTGGGTTTCACAGTCCTCCCAAGGACACACTCCCAGTGACCCAAAAACCTCCTATGAGGCCACTTCGAGGGTTCACCACCTCCCAGGAGCTCACACGAGAGGCCAAACCTATACTGCATGTACCTTTGGGGACAACTCTAAACTACAGCAGCCTCTGACAAATCATCAGCTGAGTACTGACCTGCGGGTGCACGAGAACAAAGAATTTGAAACAAGGGTGACACAAACCAGAATCACACGACATTACCTCTGCAGCTCACACAGGGCCAGGAATACTTCACGTTCACTCCGCTCAGAGTAGAAAGTCCTACTAATGCACAGGCTATCCAGCAGAAATTCTCAGAAGGGTACTGCTTCAGGAATAATTGGCCCCGGAATAGAAGCAGTCTGGTTCCATTTCATAGAACTCACCTCAAAAGGATAAATGGTTGGTTAGTTATGGTGGTGCTTGCCTGTAATCGTAACACTCAGGAGGCTGAAACAGGAGGATCACTGTGATTTCAAGGCCAGCCAGTGCCGCATCGTAAGTTCAAGGCCAGCCTAAACTACACAGGGACCCTCTCAGAAAATGAAATGAAATGAAATGAAATGAAATAATATAATTTCCAAGTAATTTGAATGTATCTCAAACAAAACCCTAAAATACTTAAAGGAATGGAATACAAAAAGCTCTACTCAGAGCAAATCAAGTTCAAAATATTGATATCTAATAAAAAATAAACATAGAAGCCTGAAAATACTACTCATAAAGAGGATAAAAATCAACCAACTAAAACAGAAATGACACAAATGATAGAATTAGTAGACGAAACCCAGACACGGGGCACAAATCTGTCATTCCCACTACCTGGAGGTTGAGGCAGGAGGACTGAGAGTTTGTAGGTCAGGCTGGACATCTTAGGGACACCCTGCTTCAAAATAAACAAATAAAAAGGTCTAGAGATACAGTTCAGTCCTCTTTCAATTCAACCTTCACTACCACCAAAAAGATAAAGACATTCATTATAAATATACTCTACTTGCTCAATAAGGTAGAGGCAGGCCTACATACAGGAACAAAGAAGATATTTAAAAAGAGCCCACATTGAGCTTCTAAGAGGGAAAAACCCCATGTCTATGATGAATGATACAGTAGATAAGATTAACAGCAGATTACATATGCAAAAGAAACTACCCCAAATGAAACACAAGAAGAAAAAACACTGAAAACACAAGAAGCAGCCAGACCAAAGTGTAAATGGAGCACTAACAGCTGGAGAAAAGAAGCAACAGGAAAGGAAAAAAGTAAAGAAATTAAAGACAAGTAGATGAAAACTATGAACCTACAATGTGAAGAACCATAACAAATGTCAAAAAAAAAAAAGAAGAAGAAGAAAACTATACAGTGACACATCATAATCAAATTGCTTCAAGTCAATGATACAAAGTGTAAGAGCGGCCAGGGGTAAGAGTTATATCTGGTGAATCTGGCAGGGAAGGGAGAAGGGTCCTGTCCCCCACCCCATAACGCCCTTAAACCTCTCTTCCGGTCCTTACACTGGCTCTGGCAAACAATGAAGAAGTGGGGTTCTTAGTGGAAAATGGGAGCCTCAAGACAGATGCCATGTGAAGTGAAAGTTTACTTAACGTGTGCCAAATGCCACGGAAGCTGAGGAAGAGCTCTCTTAACAGTATAATGAGCTACAAAATAGAGGCCATCCCACTCAGAATCCCCCAGGAGTTTGGGGTGTACTTCACACTTACAGGTTTCTAAAAAAAACCGTTTCACTGATTGGTGTAATCTAGGCCAATCAGGGTCTTAGCTTTTGTTTCTGGGACAGGGACAAGGTCATTTGGGGATTTCTTAAGCAGACAGCAAATTTTGAGTGACACTTTAACAAGGAGTACATCTTTTAAGCATCCAGTAGAGTAAATTTCTCAAGAACATGGTTTACACAGATAGGCATGTCATGATTTTACAGTGTTAGCCATCTGGGTCTTGGTCTGTGCTTTGTTTTGTTTTCTTTTCTTTTTTTATGCCCATCTAATCTGCCCCTACATATCCTTATGTAGAGAAGGACAGAATTAGAATGAGCGTAGATTTCTCATCAATAACTTATAAGATTTTGGCACCACAGAGAGACAAAGGAGAAAAGAGGCCTTTATCGTGGGCAAATGAAGGCTGCAGAAGAGACACAGGCACCCTTGGGTGCAAACAAAGATGTGGAAGGACTTTTATCAGGTCTGGCTGGGGGAGGAGTTTGGGAGGTGGGCAGAATGACATCTCAACAGCTGATAACAAGGAGCCTCTGTGTGAGCAAAACAGGAAACAGAAAGGTTTACTGGGGGCTGGAGGTGGAGGGCTTTGTGGAGTCGGGATTGGAGAGGGGTCAGTGCCAGCGCAGAAAGAGAGTGAGAGGTTTATTTCTGGAACCAGAAGGAGAACATAGAAGTTACTGCTGCAGAGATAAGTTGCTTCTCTGGGCCTGGTACCAAGTTGGGCGGATGTCATGTTAGAGATAGCTAAGCCCCAGGCTGACAGAATCTACCAGTAACAAACCCGGCTAGAAGGTAATCTAGCAACATCATTAATGAAAGAAAGACAAAAAGGCTGCCAACCTAGAATTCTCTATGGTCAGCACCAGTCTGCCAGAAGTAAAAGCAAAACAATGGTATTTTTAGACACATGAGACTTACAAAATATAAGAAAATTAATCTCTAGCAGACCATTACTACCAAAAATGTTTAACAGAGTACTTTAGAAAAAAGGGAAATGATACTACATAAAAATTTCAATCTATGCAATGAAATGAATACAAGAAATGATAAGTATGCAGGTAAAGGTAAAAGACATTTTTCTTATCTTAAAAATATCTTTAAAGAATTATTGACCAAGCAAAAAACAATAGCAATGTATTTTGAAGTTTATAACATAACAAAGCAACACATAATAATATTACAGAATAAAATTCATACTTGCATAATAAAATAATGAAACAAATATACATAAATATGACTAGAGCAAAAGTGACAGCAACACAAAAGCCAGTGTAGTGCAGATGGAAATACACAGCTATAAGACTTTTATATTATATGTCAGGTAGTGTATTCCTGAAAGGTAGACTAGACATGCTGAGGAAGACTGTTTGTATCATCATTGAAAGCTCTAAAAGTTTCACCATCACTGGACAATACTAAATTAATGATCCTTACTCTAAGTTAAAGTAGCTACTGAAAGAAAAGTATCAAGTAGCTCTAATAAGCTACAATGGAATCACAAAAGATAACTGATGCCAAAAAGTCAGAAAAAGAAAATGTAAAACACAGAACAATAAAAAAAAAGCAAGATGGTATATTTATGCTCAACCACGTCAATAATCAAATTAAATGTAAATGGTCTAAACTCCTTACTCCCAGTTAAAAGAAAGAGATTTTCAGAGTTCATAGGAGCAAGGATTTTTACAGGAATAAGGAGTCTGCTTTCACATGATGAAAAGATCAATTTATCAACACAACATTTCAATCCTGACACTGGTACACCTAATGATAAAGTTTCAAAATACAAAAAGCAAAACCACATAGAGCTGTATGAAAAAACAGACAAATCTGTAATATAGCCTTAGCCCATCTCTCTCAGTGACAAAGGTGATATATTTTAAAAATCAGTAAAGATATAGGAGATTTGGACATACTGTCAATTAACTTGATCAAATGACACTTAAAGTACAGAATGCATTTTTAAGTGCATGAGAAACTTATCCCAAGATATATCATATAGTAGGCCATAAAAAAATCTCAATAAGTTTAAAAGTATTCTAATCATACAGCATTGGCTCTTTATAGTGAATAAAGCTTGGGAACCAGTAACAGAAGGATATATAGAAAAATTACCAAATGTCTGGAAACTAACCACACTTCTGAGTAACCCATGGATCAAAGAATAAATTACAGAGCATGACATGACGTATTAAATGTACGACGTGCAAAGTGGATACAGTAGTACATGACTGTAGCGCAGAAGGCAGAAGTGAGAGAATTACTTGAGCTCTTGAGTTGGAGACCACGTTGGGTAACAGAGAGAACCCAATTGTCTTTGTTACTTTTCTCTCATTACCAAGACGAAACACCCAACACCCACAAATAAGGGAGGAAAGGTTTATTTAGCTCACTGTTCATAGAGGTTTCAGTCCATAATCTGCTGGTTTCAAGGCAGAGTGGTGCATGCAGAGGGGCAACAGTTCATGGTGGCAGAAAACAGCAAAAGCAACAAAAGGAAGAGGAGAGAGAGAGAAACCTCTTTCTGGCTTTATAGTGTATCCAGGCTACCTGCCCTAGGGCAGGAATAGCACTCACACCCTTAATCTCTGAATTGGATCTTGACTCAAGCACAAACTCTAGATTCCTCCACCTCCAAAAAGCCTAAGACTTCATGAGACTTTGAGGGGACATCTGGACACAAACCATAACACTATGTTGAGAGAGAAAATATGAATGCATTTAAAGTAGTACCTAGAAGAAAACTTAATAATTTTAAAATATAGGAACAGAAAGGTTTAAAACCAAAGACTTAAATGATCATAAAATATTAGGAAAAAAGGGCAAATTAAATCCAAAATAAGCAAAAGAAAGAATATAATGAGAAGTACAGAAATGAATTAAACACAAATCAGAAAGCAAAAGGGAAAAAGTAATAAAATTCAGTTTCTTTGGAAAGATCAATAGATGTAATAAAACCAACAAGCATGATAAAAAAATAGAGAAAACTATCTTCTTTTAAACTTACACATGTGTAGAAAGAAAAGCATAAGATATATTAATTGCTCAATACATGGCCAATCTTACTTTACATATACCTCTCCTTAATTTCTCCACTCTGGATTGTTCTGAACTAAATTCCAGATATTGTCTTATTTCCTTTGTAAGTATTTAGGTTGTGAATATGATGATATATTCTTCTGTACTATGATGTTAAAGAGGAGTAAAATATAATCACCAACAACAAAAATATCTTCAGCATGCCCTCCAGACTGAAGAATAGTTAGATTGACTGTTAGACTTCCAGAAAATAGAGACAGCGATAGAAACAAAAAATCCTGTCTCTTGCAGCCTGAGAAATACACTTCAGTAAGTCTTGGTCCAGAGACTGGTCTTGCTAAATGATATGAAACTAACCTTTGCTTCATATGGACTGACACAGAACACTAGCTGAGGATTTGCACTCGGTAATTGGATCTGGCAAGCTGGCAGGCATAGAGCCAGACAAGACATACCGGGAGGATACAACACTATTCTCGCAAAATGGCAAAAGTGAGCTGATGGGATCTTCATACAGATCAGGTGCTATTTTTGTTAGCACGTGGGGGAGCTCAGAGGCCAGAAAAATCTACAACTTCAGCTAGGAATACTGTACTGTCTGCTGCATTGTGCAGCTGTCTCCATATGGATATATTTCTGCATTTTTTTTTACTGCTTAACATACTCTATGTTCTTTTATTGCATGGTATTTTCCTATCAATACCATCACTCTGCTCTTATGATAACATGCCAACTAGTGTCAGAATTCGGAATGATGTGAACATAGTAGGCTTTCAAACAGGTGTGTCCAGCCTGTGGCCTGCCCTAAAGCTGCCCCACAAATCATAAACTTTTTTCTTCTGGTTTTTTGAGATACAGTAACACTATCTAGTCCAGGCTGGCCTTGAAGCCCTGGATAGGCTGGCCTAGAACTCATGGCAATCCTCCTGTCTCAGTCTCCCGAGTGCGCCACCACGCCTGGCAGGCTCGTGGCGCTTTCATGACTTCATCGCATGGTGCTTGAGTGCAGACCACGCAGGTGACCGGGAGGGCTCTGTGCAGTGCTATCTCTGCTTTCTGTGTGCACCACACAGGGCCGAATCAAATCCCGTATGTACTGGAGCTTATGTGCCTTTGTGAGACCTGGGGAACAAATGCAGCAGTTGCTGACGACAGCATTTCAACCTCCCTACGTATGCGTGCTGGTGGAGACAGACGTTTTACTGTTATTAAGCAGATGAACATTTTCTTATCTAATTATTAACCATGAGGAATCACTTCCCTCAAAGCAGATATTGATGCAGTAGTGTCATATGAAGAAGGTCAAATACCCCTCTAGTTTTATGTTTATGTTACCTTCCTTTTTAAATGTTATAGTAAAAATAGAAAAAATAAAAGAAGTTTTGTTGCTTATGTACATTTACTACATTATGTGTTTTATACAAGGCCCATTACAATTCTCTCCAGTCATTCTGGCCTGGGCAGGACACAAGGTTGAACACCCATGATAGATGAGAAAATGCAAGAAAGACCATGGAAATTCTGTTGTAATAAGAGAGATCGTTTCAACTGGCTCTCTGTACAGTCTGATGCAAGGTTCTGAAATGAGTTACAGTCAGAGGGAAGGGAAGATGGTTCTAAGAAGCCCAGACACACTGGTCACCTAGGAGGTGACAGCACCACAGGGAGAAGTTTTGCCTAAGTTTTAGGTGTGGGAAGATGTGCCAATCAAGCTAAGGAACGTTCTAAATTTTCCCTGATCTGGTTCTCTCAAGCTGGAGGCTCAGCAGTGTTCATGAGGAATATCACAGGCCCAAAACACCAAGCCTTTAGTTTGCGTAGGTATGAGGTTCAGTCAGAGTCAGAATGGGCTGCAGTCCTGGTTCCCCAGACCTTTCTTCTAAAACAGAGTTATAACCTTAAAGCGCTGAGTCTTTTGCCAGCTCACCGACAGTTATACTTTTTAAAAATGGTGTTCAAAGATATATTCTCACAAAATTATTTTCCATCTGAAACAGATGTTTCCCAAATGAAAAATGGTGTTATTTGTGACTAGAATTTTCTTCTGATGAAAGTATTTAAGAAAAAAATTTCTTTCGTAAGTTAAACTTTTGCTCAAAAGGATCCATGAAGGTATGCATATATTAACCAAGGAAAACTATGTCAATATTGGAAAAGCTGGGGACATAGCTCAGTGTAGCTCACCTGGCACTCAGTCCCCTGGGTTCAATTCCCCAGAATCAAAAAAAAAAAAAAAAAAAAAAAAGATTGGATTATGTCTAACACATTGTAAATTGTATTTTTCATTATTTGCAAGGTGATCCATGATCCCCACATGGAGGCTTTGTATGTGAGTGTGACAGAGACTTAGTGTTTGAATCGGAAACAGATCTACCCTAGGCCCTTCCACAGACTTGACAGAAAAAGGGACTGATAGTATTCAGCGCCTCAGTGTGAAAGGAGAGACCACAGAAAGGCAAGTCTCTGCCCACCTCAAGAAATGGTATTTGTGGCCCACAACATGGAGAGACGATACGCCGTCACCCGGTCTATCCACTCACATGAGCATAGAGGTGACCCAACTCTCACCAGGAATCCAGGGACCCTTCCCAGAAATGACAGCAATATGGTCTGGGACGGCATCCCAGAACCCCTCCAACAGTAATGTCTCCTGCTTGAAAAGATATGCAAATATAAGATACTGACCCCTAGTGTAATCCCAGGTCTCCGCAAGGCCAGCCTGGACTACACAGCAAAACCTTGTCTCAAAAAAACCCCCAAAAACCCTGAAATAGATTAATTGCAAATGACTACACAATGTCTTGTATAAATTAGTTCTTGTGGAAACCAAACTATATTATAAATGAATTGTGCCATGTCAGCTTTACGGGCGGTTTTTTAAATCTCTGGGAATTCTTGATGTTGCATAGGTTTTACTTTTAGACATTTTTAATTGGGTTTTTGAAAGTTAGACTAGTAAAATATTGTGTTAATGCATGTTTGTATTTGGTTAAGAATCATATATGGAATTCTGTTTTGTATGAAATGCTGAGATACTGCTCGGCATTCCCCTGGGGGGAAGTGAGAATTTGGTTTTTCTTTTCAAGCATCTGGGCTCCAGTGAAATTGACAAGGGGCAATCTGTACCAGCCTATCCAGGAGCCAAACCCAGATGTTTGGCCAGAGGCTGGTAAAGGGAAGTACATGTTATCGCAGGGCAGATAGCACGGCATATTAAAGTCTGTTACAGGGGGAAAACTAACAGTTTTCCTATAAGAGAAGATAAAAAGAACTTAATTAAATCAGAAATATTAATATGACCTAAGGAAATTTTCTTTTACTCTGCCATAAAAGAAATTCTACTTGAGTGTTCAGGTAAAACACTAAATGTACAATCCCTAGCATTCCATCTTGGTGTCTAACATTATTTTCACACTTCTGAGATGACTTTTAATTCCTAAGTCTCTTCAGGGATGCACCTGCCTTGTCCTCTGACTGAGGTGGACCCCACACTCTCTACTCTTGGTTATGAATATGATCAAGCCCTTTTGATGTTAAATTTATAAACAAATATGTCTTCCTCGAGAAGAAAATGAATCTATCTAGTGAACGGGGGGGGGCGGATTTTTTTTAAAGAAAGCTTTTCCTGAGTGTCAGTGTAGCTGTTGTAGATTCCAGTTTCCTGTACTCTGGGAAGATATTTGAGTCTATTTCCCTCCAATACCTGTGTCATGAATAAAAATTAGTTTCATTGTGTTAGAATCATCTTACTTTTATCAGAAAGCAAAAGGGGCAACGGACAGTAAGTCAGAAAGAGAAAATGGTTCTGCTCCCAGCAAAAGTGGCTTTGTTTTTTACCTCCAGTAAATCCCACTGAGACCTCTTTAGTATCATGAAACAGATTTCATGATTTAGACCCTGACTATCACCTTTATTTAAGAAACTTCCATCAGGAAAATATTTTAACTGTTCCACACAGAGATATACTTTGTGGGAAAACAAGGAATGAGAACTTCCTCTTTTAAAAAAAAGAAAAAAAGGAATAATAATTAATTTATTTATAAGTACCACAGATAGGAAGAAATCGGTAACAAAAATTCAGGAAAATGCCATGGCTGTTAGAAAAATAATGTAACCTGAAAACACCAAGATAAAAGAAACTGGAAAGAAAAAAGTCCAAATTAAAGCAAAAAATAGCACTGAAAGAATTTTTTAAAATTGTAAAGTACTTTAAAGACAAATTACTGAAGGGTCGATGAAGAATCTCCTATAATAATCATCTAAATCTGAATAATAAACTGAAATAGTCCCTTTGGTGCATAGTAAAGTATGTAATTTTAATTATGTGATTTTTCTAGCTAATTTCTATGTCAAACACAGTAAGTACTTCTGCTTACAAGGTGGCAGAGATAAGAACTTTTCTCAACCTCTCATATGCACGTTGTCATCAAAATTTAAATTACCCGAAACATGCCTTTGAGTTAAATTACAATTAGCCCTTGGATAGATCTATTTACTGAGAACCCACTATGTGCCAAACACTGTTGGCATATACTAAACAACACTTTACATTTGTAAAGCACTTTTTCAGGTTCTCACAAATGACATTTTAAAACAAACTGTTTGTTTTTCAGCATTCACTGTGCATGCTGAATACATCTATTATTATAAATTGCTCCTACTCTGGAAAATCGACTTCAAAATATACCCACTTGTATTTGTGCATAGTACATATTTTTTATCAGTTATGTGTGGAAGTCAATCAACCATGATAAATAAAAACAGATTGCCTGACAAAATAAAACAACAATTTGGGAAGAGTGGAAATGGCACATTTGTCAGAAGATGTCCACAAATAATTAATTACTTTAGCACATTAAAGATATTCTCTTAATATCAGAGCCTCTTCTAAAGAGGATCCTCATTACTTTCTAACCATCTGTCATCACTCCTCCCAAAAAACTAATTAGGGTCTCATCCAATCACACATTATAAATGATGCAAATATGGATGGTAAAAAACACAATTTAAAGAAGTTAATATAGTAACATTTTGTTTCAAAAACTGAGGACTTCAGAAGTAGTCTTTATGCTCTAATTATTAAAGTGTTTATTTTCCTAGTAAACTGTTAGATAGTAAACTTTAAAAATTAAATTAAAAACACACACAAACTTACAGATAGTAGAGTTTTCCTGCAGCAGGGAGTTCCCTTTTTCGGTAATCCATTCCAGAATCTAGCTGGACAGTATTACAATATTCCTACAATCCAAACACAGAAAAATGTCTTTAAACAAGCAATGGCTCAGAATTGTAAGCTTTCTGCTAAATGATATTTTTTTAATCCATGAAATGTTTTAGCAGAATAATATAATGATCTTAGAACAAAACAATAAAATTCATATAAGATTCATAAAATTCAATTTGCAACATTAAACAAACATGCAACCAACATGTTTTAAAAAATAAGATTTGCATCATACCTTCCAGAAATTTTGCAAACTAGTACTGTCAGCAAATTCCCCAAACAATTGCCTTGAGTTTTGTTTTGTTTTATTTTTTTTATTTTAAAGAGAAACAAACAAACAAAATAAAACATAATAAAGCCAATCAAAAGAGAACAGTGAAAGTAATACAGGACTTCAAAACAAGATAACTGGAAACCAACAATTGCTGCCATAATGCCTCTTGTTATCTTCAAAATTGCTGCCCATGCCATCAAAAATAATAAAATCAAACAAAATAGAACAGAATACAAAACAAATCAAAACAGAATCAATACAGAACAGAATCAAAACAGAACACTGAATAAAACAAAATAATCAAATGGAAGAAAATAAAACAGTGAAAACAATGTTGGATTTCAAAAACAAGACAGAAAAAAAATCCCCCATAGTTGCTGTACTGTATATTGTTATCTTCTAAAAAGATGCTCAGACTACCAGCTTTAGGCCTACAAAGTCAATCAAACAATACAAGCACCAGGACCAGAGATTTAGATCAGCAACATAAGTACCTGCCTGACAAGTGTGAGGTCATGAGTTTGATCCCTGGTACCAAAAAACCCCCCAAAACAAAAAGTCATTACAAGCATTAAATTATTCTTGTATCTTAGTTCCTATCAACCCAGTCTGTGTTCCTCTGAATCAGCTGGTTGCTTATGGCTCTTCTTGTCTCCCAGCCTGCACACCAACTAGCTCATGGAAAGGGCAAATTGGCTCCCTGCTCCTCTTCCCTCCCAGCCCACGGCTGCCACTGGCTCACAAGAAAGGCACTTCTTGTATCTCTTCCCAGCCCACAGCTGGCTCATGGGAATAGTGCTTCTTGTGTTTCCTCCTGGCCCAAAGTTTCTGCTGGCTCACAGGAAGGGCAAATTGGCTTGTGATTCTCCTCCTTTCTGGCCATAGCTGCTGCTGGCTTATGATTAGGGTACTTCTTGTTTCTCCTCCCAGTCCACAGTTACTGCTGGCTCACGGGAAGGGTGAATTGGCTTCCTGATTCTCCTTAGGCCCATGGCTGCCGCTGGCTCATGGGAAGGGCGAATTGGTTTCCCATTTCTCCTCCCTCTCAGTCCATGGCTGCCACTGGCTCATGGTAAGGGTGCTTCTTGTTTCTCCTCCAGACCCACAGTTACCTGTGGCTCATGGGAAGGACAGATGAATTTTGTTTTATTTTTAACACAGCCCAATTCCCATTACCCTGGAATGAGAATCTGGAGGCTACATCTCACAGATGTTAAGCACCACAGTGGAAAAGAAGTCTAAGAGAGCTAGACCTAATATTAGTGTCCCTATTTTAAAACAAACAACTAATAGGATGCTATAGCTGGAGCTGCCCTTTACTCCTCTAGGTAGAGCTGCTGCTGACTCTGTCCCTTTGCTCTTTTTCTAGCCATCAACATTTTCTATGTCCTTTGCTGATGTAGATGCCTCCTTTCAAACCTGTATCACTAAAGTCTTTTTCTTCTCCCATAAGCTCATTGCTTTCCATCCTCCATGGTGCATCTGTAAATACACACCTCACACACACACCCAACTGCCTTGACCTTAGAATCAATGGCTCCTCACACCGCTTGGTCTGAGCAGCCACCTACTTATCTTCATAGGGACACCCCTCCTCGTTATTCCAAATTGCTCCCACCTTCCCCTCAGGCCTCACTTCCAGCACCCACACCCTATAATCCATGCCACCAGAACGGAATACATCATTGTCCAAAAACTCATTCTGTTCCCTGCTTGTTTCATGTGACCTTGGTCTCCTATGTCCCTCTTCTTTTCAACTTTTGAGAAATGTAGTAAACCAAGGAAGAGATACATCCTCCCCACTTATTTCTCCTATGACAGGGAACAGCCACCAGGTCAAAGAAAAAAGAAAATATACATGTTTAGGAGCAAGTCACACTCTGTCTCAGAAAGCTGCCCTGGTGTGGGAAGCGAGGGCTGACTATTCCTACGCTACCTCCACTGCAGGGAACATAACGTATAGTATAACAGTGTCTTCATACAGATGCACTTAGTCTAGGTTTTCCATCTCCTTCAAACCGCAGGGTATCTTACATGACTCAACGTTCTTAATTTAGTAAAAAAAAAAATCTTTTTCCTATTAAAAAATAATGCTAACAGAAGTTATACAAGCTTCAATTTCTCTTTCTGGATAACTAACTTCTTGAACATATGAGTGATTACGCCCTACCAAATGATTGCATTTGTACATTCCCTAATCACCACCGAGGAATACATAATCAGCAGCAAAAGCACTATAACCAAAGCCCTCAGATGTTGGCTCTTAATTGTCTGCAAAATACTAACACTCAGTTTATATTTTTAAAGAAAAATAAACCTCAAATTTTATTCACTTGCCCTAGATTTTTCAAAACTCTTTACAGAAGGGTGAAAGCAATGTATTTCCAAGCTGAGAGTAAATCTAAAGGGCAGGATCTCTAAGTAATTTCCTAATTTTGAGGTATATTTACAAAACCTGTGACCTCTTAGCACCATCCTATTCTAATGCATAACTCCATCATATTAATCAGCCGCTAAATGAAATTTATTTTGAAATCATTTGTATATCATGTATACAAAGGACAAATACAATTATACAATCGAAAAATGCAATTAGCAAATTTGAGAAGAAAAAGGAGGTTAACACACCCATATAAGCATACTCAGGAGTCAAAGGCCGTTGACTTCAGAAAGAAACATGTATAACTAAAAGAACTGTATTATAGCAATTTGCACCTTCCTCAAATCAACTGTATTTCTGGTTTTGTGTGCTTTTTTTTTTTTTTTTGAAACAGGGTCTTACTATGTAGGAGATCAGAGGTATGTGCCACCACCTCTTGCTTATTGTATGCCTTTTTTAAGCAATCCTGAATACTACTGCTAGGAAAAACAACCTTCTCATACAACTTTATAGAGCTTCCAGTCCATTCCCAGTTTGAACAAAAGAATGACACTGTAGAGAAAAATCCTTTAAAACTGCTATATATTAACCTCTTAAGCAAAGATTGAAAAGATTTACCCCTTTGAAGTACATTTTATTTAAAAAGCAGTACTGTGCCAAAAGTTGTGGCATCCCAGCACTGTAATCCCAGCATTTTGGAAGGCCGAGGCGGGAAGGTAGTGAGGTTCAAGTTCAGCCTGGGGCAATTTAGAAAATTAGAGAGACCCTGTCTCAAAATTAAAAAAAAAAAATAGAAAAAGGACTAGTGATTATACACATAAATACATATATATAAAATCAGATTTTATATCTAAATCAGTGAAAGGTCCATATCACGAAAAAATACTGTTGCTTATTATATAAAATGTAGAGCAAGAAGGGAAAAAAACCACATTAATAAAAATTGCATGCCTTATCTGATTATACAAAATAGTAATTTGAAAAACCAAAATCATTACGGTTTTTTCCAATATTCCACTGACATGTTTATACAGTTTAAACAACAAAACAATAAAAAAGAAAAAAACAATTGAGACTTTTTCTTGTTTCAGGAAATAAAATAGTTCAATAACTAAGATCTTTTTCTTAATTCTTTAAAAGGTATATTTTCTGAAAAAGTGATTCGTGCTCATTATAAAAAATTAAAACTCTTAAAAGTACAAAAGTAGGGCCAGGGATTTAGCTCAGTGGTTTAAGCAACTTCCTGGCAAGCACAAGGTCGTGAGTTCGATTCCTGGTACAAAACAAACAAACAAACGAAAAAGTACAAAAGTAAAAATGAGTCTCCTATACCCTGCTCAGAAAACATTTGCTTACAGCTCACATGCTACAAGTTTTTCCTAGATCTAAAGAGATGATATGTGCCAGGCCACAGTTTGTGTATTCTACTGATGATGGATGTCTGGGGTTTCTGGTGATTGGCTCTTCCACAAACATTCTTGGATGTGATATTTTAGTGCTCACGTGATGTGCTTTTGTCATATACATACTTAGAAAAGGTATGAAAGGTATGTATATGACTGCCCATTTTCCAAAGGGTTTGTACCAGTCCTCACTTTTAGTGTGCGTGAGCAATTCCTAAGTGTCTGCGTGCTGCTGCGTTATAGAAACATAGCTGACTTTTCAATGCTGACCTTGCAATCTGTACTGTTAGGTTGTGTACCCAGCTGCATTCAACTGAATCTTTATCTTTGACTTTTTCTATCTGGGTATTCTGAAGCTTATCTTTTTGGTGACAATACCACTGGCTTAAAAAAGAACGAAAGAATTTAAAATAATGAGATTGCATTGCTCTTGATCAAGGATGAGGACAATTTCCTCTTTGAGTTAACAAAAATCAAAATATACTGTTTCCTAGATGTAGCTATTATAAATTGTGAGGCTATAATATAGAAAAGAGATATATAGCAAATAGGGAGTTTACATTATTCCTCAAATTACATATTATTCTCTTATTTTAAAAATATTTCAATATGATAATTTGTTTTATTTATGCTAACAGTTTATCTTAGTTCACTGAAAAGTTTGTTATATGTTTCTTTTTTGTAAGAATCTTTTTGGTTTATATCTAGTACTATTTTGACAATACACAATGTAATAACTCTTGTTATTGTTCTATTATTTGATTATGAAAACTTAACTTTTTCATAAAATAAAAAATTAAAATACAATCTAATGTCTGACACTCTTATCTATAGAATGCACATGAAAATTATTCTCATATTTTCGAAGACCTCATAATAAAACTGGCATAAAATTGATAATGAAATTTGGGGATCTTTGCACCATGTTGGAACTTAGGGTGCTGGGAAACCAAGCAACCTGCTGGCCTCCCTGGTAAGCAGCCGTGAGCCTACTGGCGCACGGGCTGAGAACCAAACATCCCATTCCCCACCCCTAAAAAATGGGAGCCAGAGGTCTGAGCATCTCTTGGGAGGCTGACCATATGCAATATAGCAAATAGGGGGGATTTCCTTCTACCATCTCTTTGAAGGCAAATATTGGTATCACTGTTTTGCTTTGTTCTGATTAATTGTACTGCTCCATTCAATATTCTGTTTTGATAAGTTCTATAATGTTCTGTATTTGGTTTTGACTTAGCTATACCTGATTGAAAGAACAACTATTGTGAAGATAACAAGATATACTATGGTACCTATTACTGTTATCCTGGTAACCTGTTGTGACGTTCTGTACCAGTTTCACTGCACTGTCTCAATTGGCTGTGTTCTGTCTTGTTCTGTTGCATTTCACTATCTTCAAAATAATTTTTAAAATATTTTTAAATTGGGGGATCTTTGTCACTAACATTATCTATGCTGTGGTCTGGATTTTTGTATTTCCTCCAAAATTGGTAGTTTGAAAACCTATTTCCAGTGTATAATTTTAAGAGAAGGGGCACTGGGAGGCCATTAGGCTATGAAGGATCTGTCCTCACAAATGGAGTTAGTGCCTTTATTTAAAAGAAAGAAAGAAAAAGAAAAGGCCTGAGAGAACAACTTTGCTCCTTCCTTCCACAAGGAGAAGATGCAGATAAAATATAAAAGGTACCATCTTTGAATAAGAGAGGAAGCACTCACCGGACACCAAATCTGCTGGTACCTTGATCTTGGATTATCCAGCCTTTAGAAATGTGAGCAATAAAGTTCTACTGTTTATAAATTACTAAGTCTATGGTGATTTGTTATAGCAGCCTGAACTAAGCCACCACTGTAATAGCAAACCCAGATACAAGGGCTTACCATTTGCCAGACTCTAAATCTGTTGGTCTGCCTGCCTGTCTCTGTCTCTGTCTCTGTCTCTGTCTCTTCTTTACCTCTCTGTGTCTCTCTCTCCCATTTAATCCTCTTAATCCACCCAATCACTCTATGAGGTAGATGTTATTATTATTACTATTTAGCAGATGGATAAGGAAACTAAAACACAGAGAGATCAAAGAGCCCAAAAGTGAGCAAATCAGTATTCAGACACAGGCTCAGGTGGCCCATCACAGTCCAGGTTATGTACATCCTGCTTGGACGTGCATGACAAAAATTTGCATGTGCTTGCTTGAATGTTTTTGCAGTCCTCTGTTAGCCCACCAGGGAAAAATTCTACATCTGTTGCCCTTTGTTCTCATATTTACCAAGTAAGGTCTACCCTTGACCACAAATCTAAAGAACAGCTATCTCACAAGGTACAGATTTGTATACTTATTTATACCACAGGTCTCTACAAAACTTCTGTGGAGGTAGTTTCTTAGCTTATATTATGCCTCACATATCAAAACTGCAATAGAAGTTTTCCTATAATGATTAGGATTTTTAAAAATTGCCTTTAAGTCCCATGAGACAAGGATCCTGTTGTCATCGTTTCCTGGATGTACCTAGCACAGTATGTAGCACACAGTATACAGTAAGTATGCAGTGAATAGAAATTCATCAGAACAAATCACTGGTCAACTCATGGATGTGTAAACCCTAAGTGCAAGTCAGTATGTCGGACTCTAAAAAATACCCAATACAGTCCTTTTCCTGAGAAGCTTTTACTACAAAATGGAATGTGCGGCCAGCTATGTTTTGCCAGTTCTAAGGTCAATAATTGAAAAAATGGCCTGATTTTAAAGACTGCTGGGGTCCACAGCCTCTCTCTACCTATTCATTGCCAGATGTCACCTCCCACACACCATACTGAACACCCCAGAGTCTCCACTAGAGAGTATCTTTTCTGCTAGGAGGTAAGACTCCTACATCCACAGATGACGGGTGAATGAATTCAAAATCTCCAGTTCCTCAGCTAATATTCTTTTCAGGGTACTCTGGCTTTGGTCTCTTTCAAGGTCTAGGAACTTCCCTCATTTCTAATGCTTATGGAATTATTCATTCCAGTCTTAGGCTGAGTTTGCTTTCTCAACTGAGTTCTGACAGAGACTGTTATGGCTTGTGTCTGGGTGTCCCGGCAAAGCCTCAGGCAGTCATGGGGACAGGCTTTGCGAGGTAGCTGAAACTAGAACGTGTGACTGATCTGCACTACAATGCTGGGATTAAGAGTGCTGGGATGAAGGGTGGGTGGCTGCTGGATCAGTCCACTGACTGGATGGGTACCATCCTAATCCCAGCAGTCTGGATAAAATAGAAGGGCAGAAAGAGGTTTGTTTCCCCACTTTTTGAAATTTGTGAAGGCACAGAAGGGTCCATTCAGATTTCATGTAAATTTCCAGGCATTCCTTCATCCTCAACAATTACTAGCATTACAGAAGGTAGAAAACATTTAAATTTGTGGCTTTATGTCCAATTTTACACCATTGATAGTATTTTAATACATCAGTATCACTCCTACTCCATAACATTTTATATTAATATTATAATATTTTTTCCTATATAATAGTACAGGGTTTAGAGGGTATATTTATTTTCAGCAGGAGAACATCCCATTATCCCAGTAATACTTATCTTTTTATTCACAGTGACTAATAAATCCATGTTAAAATCAAAATATTGCTTTCTTACATTTTATTTTTACAAGGGTATGATATTTGAGCTCTGTGAGCCAATTAGGCTTTTGTAGAATAGCTTACCTAACATATTAATATCACATTTTAAAACACTGTTTCGGGGAGAAATTTATTATAGTTCAAAAGAAATACTTTGCAATTTCCGAGACTTAAAAATGCATAGCATCACAGGAACAACAGCAATCTTGTACTCCAATCCCATAATTAAAAGATTTTTTTAAAAATGTAAGCTTAAGTATATTTAAGAGACTTGCCCAGAGCCAAAAGCTAACAAACATGCCTTCTTAACCTACTGATTTTTCTGCTCCATCATGGAAACCATATAAATACATGTGATATGACTGTATGATTTGAATATACATGTGTGTACACATAATTTTTCCACATTATCCTACTTTCAGTTGTTGAGAGTTCTAAAAATTACTCTAGACATTATATTAGAGTTTATTCAGTTAAGCAACTTTATTTTTATAACATATATATCCTACCAATCAACATAGGCTAAGGAATACACTTTAAGGATTTCCACAAAATCTTTAGAAACTTATTACCAAGTCCACATTTAATAAAAATAAAAACTGAGTATTAGCTACTGATAGTAAAAGTATATTTTGATTATACATTAAAAAGTCTTTTCTATGTATTTTAACTTACGGATCAGTATTCACTTTCTTTCTCTTTAATTTTATATCCATATTCAGAGATGATATGGTCTCAATAACCTTATGTACTGTTTAATACCAATTTAAAAATGAGAAGTATAGAGAGAATCAGTAGTAAATGGAGAGTATTTTGTACCGAGCACTCCTAATACACTGTAATTCTGATAGAGAAAAGCTAAGTTCACATAGCAAAATAAGATTTCTTAGATACCCTGAAGCCTTGAAAACTTGGCCAAACTATTGTTCAGTGTGCACACAGTTTGTGTCTTCATGCTCAGATGTTGTTGAAACAGCAGACTTAAAAGAAATAATGTCAATGAATCCTACCAAGCACTATACATGACCTCTGGGGTAATTAGCAATCATTCAAAAGCAACAAGACTAAAATGTTCTATTCTTTATTACTGTCAGCTCTTATCTTGATCAGCATTTTAATAAAGATGGTTCGTTTCTAAGACAGTTTCATGAATCAGTCATAATTACATTCTGACATGCAGTGAATAGTAAAGCAAAACTAAATATCACTTCATCAACCTTTCTAACCTTTATGCAAGTATTAACTGTAAATAATTTTTACACAATCCTACAACAGGAAATCTGCATATTTCTTAGCTTTGTACATACTTTACCCCAACTGAATTTCCTGTGACCTATACCTGAAGAACACAATCAGCCATAATTATCTAGTTTTGTGAGATATTCAGGTGTTGCCTTTCAGAGTTCAAATCAACTCCAACCATAAAAGGCTACTTTATTCTACAAATGGCACAATATGCAAAATGGGTTAAGTAGCCAAAAGCATCTCAGAGCACTGTGGATTGAAAGAAGTCTCTCTAGAATCAAAACGTCATAATAAAACTACACGAAAGCAAAATAACAACACTTATAAAAGTAGATTCATAGATTACACATTAAGGAATGGATCACTGATGACTACTGCAGACAATCTAAAATATGCTAAAAGAATACTAATTAGAAAGACATCAAAGCACTTAAGTATCTGAATGGTAGCTTTTTTTTCCACCTAATTCCAAAATAGCTGGTGGAAGAGACTGAAAAATTTCTAGAAATATAAAATCCACTTAGAGATACTATTCTGATACTGAGGATAATGTGTAAATTTTTCAACTCTGCCTCCAAACCATGCAAAATATCATATTTACTTTAGAGCTTTAAAATAATTGATAGCTATTTTTGCTGAGGAACAATTTAAAATATTTCAGATCATCAAAGTGGACATAATTCAATTAGCAGAATAAATTGATACTATATCAATTACCTAATTGTTCAGTTCTCTCAGAAAATTTTAAATTAAACAAGAATAACATCTTGTCTTCCCAGATACAGGGTAAATGGACTCTTTTGGGCCCAGAGCTAGGTTCTTGAACTTACGTTTCACTTATGCCTTTCAAATCAATAAAGCTTATAGTAAATGTACCAAGTAATATTTTAACCAAACTGATTTCCATTTACAAACTTAAATACTGGGAAATAATAATATGTTTCCCAGTTTACTTTGTGTAATTTCACTTTGAAGATCATTTTTCCCCAAAACCAACCTACAATTATTCCCTGCATATTTTCTTATACCTTTTCTTATAAAACTGCCTTACTAGAACGCTACTGACTGACGCCAAACAGTACAGCAAGGATCTCTGGCACATGGGATTAAAAACACAGACATGCATTTGTCTTTTATGTGATAATTTTTGTTTAACTTTCCTATTTAGCTTTCTTGCATATTATTCCTTGATCTTATTGAAGGTGCAAGCAAAGATGGAAAAAGAAGTGTTGATTTAAGAAAGTAGATTTCCCAGAAAGAAAGCAAGAAAGAAAGAACCTGTGATTAGGATTTAAACAAAAGCTAAAGATGGCTTCCTCTAGGCTCTGATGAGGTCTGCTACCTCATTACCAACAACTGCAAACTTGTGATGCATTTTGTTTCAAGAGAATCCAAAAGTCCTTGGTATAAAGCAGACAGGGGGTGCAGGGTCCATTCACTCTTTCTGTATCACAACCATTATGTAAAAAGTAAAAAACACTGCCTTAATGCTGCCAACCCACAATGACTCTTCCTACATCAAAGGACTTGCAACCAGTAGGGTTTTTTCTTCAAAATTTATTCAAGCTAAGGGCAGAGAGACAACGATTCATACACGCTAATTACGCCTAATTATCTATTCCCTTTTCTGACCGGCTTCGGCCAGTGTTATTTGCTATCTGGAGTTCTCACAACCTCCCTTTGCCCTGTCCATCCAGCGCAACAGAGGAGGCTTTGAAGAAAACAGTTGTGGCTTTTTCAAGTTTCCTCAATATAGAGTTCAAGCAAATTAAATAATGATTCTGTTAGTTTTGACACATTTATGCGTTAAATATGAGGACCTCTTGGGTAATTTGGCAGACTCAGCAGGTCCCTTCATGGGGGGAATCATAGTAGCACACTCTCTTACAGGAGCGCCTCCTCGAGCCGTCTTTTCATGATCTAAATGAAACGTTTATTGGATTAAAGTTCTTCTCTGCAGAACTTCGTGGTGGCCTGTGACAAAGAGCTTAAAAGTTCTATTAATTGGCTTGCATTTTCAGGGAAGAGAAAGAGAGAATTCTATTTCAAATTACATCACTAGTCTAGAAAATTGCCACGTGTTATTAAACTAATTCATCTCAAGATTCAAAGATGCAACTAATTCATATTTAAGACATATGCTCTTTAAATGAGTTTTGTTATCTAAGAATTGATTTCTTGTAATTTAACCAAAAATAACTATTTATTCGGAGAAAATTCAGGTCCTAAACGTATACATTTTAGTTACAAACCCATAGTTCATTGATTTTAATTAAATATAAACATAAATTTCAATACAATCTATTTTAATTTTATATAAGACAACTACAGAAAATATTTTTAAAAGCATAAACCCTAAATGGCTTTTCTTTTAAGTAGGCCCTGACTCTGCAAGATCTACATTCTAGAATAAAATGTATAAAATACATTTTAAATCTGCATCTCAACAATTTGTATTTTAGATATTTATTAATTTTAGGAGCATAAAATGAAAATACCATTAAAAACAAAATTGGATGCCTGTTGTTATAGACAATTTTAAAAGCAGACTTTTCTCAAACATATTTTGAAGTAGGTTTATTTACAAAAATATCTTGAGGTGGGTTTGGCGGTGCAGGGTTATAATCTTAACACTCAGGAGGCTGAGGTACAATTGTTGCTAGTTTGAGGCCAAATGATAACGTGAGACCTTGTCTTAAACTAAGCTAAACTAAACTATTTTGGGTCAACTTTCTGAACTTATTTAGCCTAACAAATGGTAATTATGGAAATATTTTACAAGTCAAATAAACATTTTTGTACTGTAAAATACTACTTGGATTCAAATTAACACTTTAATGGTTTGTGGGGAAAAGTCACAATGCTTTTCAATTCAGCTGTTCAGCTTGCTACTTTTGTTTTTTTGTTTCTTTTAATCTGAAAAATTAAAGCAAAGACATTATCACACTAACAAAGGGTTAATTCCTGCAAGGCTGTCTCAGGTGACCAGAGCTGAGGTCAGCAAGGCTGACACTGACCTGGAGGTAGATGCTAATGATTTTGATCTCTGAAAGTTATAATGAATAAACTGACAACACAATCTTACTAGTGTGTAAGTTACAGGAGAAAAAAGCAGTGAATACACATTTATTTGGCAAATCTAAAAATCCAGATGTGGATGACTGGACAAAAGTTGTACATTACATTTCATCTAAGGATTATAAACAGTTTTTCTAAACTTTGTGACTGGAAATTACAGCATGACAATATTCTCAAATTGTTCGCCCACATCCCAGTGGATGGAGTTCCTTAGGAAAATAAAAGTATAAAGGCTTACATATCTTAACTGTTTTAGCAAAAGATATACAACAGTCGAGAAACATCACCAAAGCAGAAGAAGTGAAACTATTAAACATTAAGCAAATGTTACCAAAAAAGTAATAACCATGTGACTCCCTTAGATTACAAATATCTTTATATGTTGCATATTCAAACTCAACTAATATTAAATCATACTATCATGTTTTCCAAATAGACAAATATTTATCAGAAGAGGAAAATTCATATTTATAAGAATTGTTAGATTCGTACTTTTCTCTAATTTCATTATCTAAACTGAAATTAACCAGATAAAATTAGAATGCTTTGTTGGTACCGTTCGCTAGCTTACAACGATTATTCCCCTAATCAACTAAAATCACCTAAGGTTTAACTTCAAGGAAAAATAAAAACTTAAGAAAAAAGACATCTTGCTGTCATAGTGAATGAGAAAGTATTAAGTTACTAATATGAGGATCTATCATTGTATGGCTAAAATGTAACAGACACTGTGACAGAGGAACACTTCCCACAGAATTATTTTAGATTTGCTCATAGTGTTAAACTGGTTGAGAAAATCATAAAAACAAAAGTTAATAAACTTACACGGAGAACTTTTTTCAACTTTAAAATGTATAAATAACATTTATCTCCTCTAGGCATCATTAGGGACCCATCACAAATGGATGGTTTTGAAAGCTTTTGGATGGTTTATGGATTAAGCAAACAGATTCTTTTCCAAATACAAAACATAGGTGTATATATCATAGATTGCCAGAAATGGATCAGGTAAAACCAGAGTGTTTGTCAGCCAATCTGATTTTCAAGAAGGCCAGTAAGAGCATTCAACTGACATTCACCCACAAAACTGTTCTTCTGATTCAAACACCAGTTGGTCATCTTTTCCCAGTATGTGCAATAATTTTAAATAATGATCATAATTAAATAATGATCAGTGAGAATATGTAAATATTGTTCCAAAAAAGTAAATTTAAGACATGTTATTCTTTTAAAGTGTATGGAATTAAAGCCATTTCTAGAAAGTTGATCCTACTAAACTTGATAGGTCTCAAGTTTAGAGTTATTCAAAATCAAAACTGGGTGACATTTTTAGCTTTTGGTCAATCTTTCTATCAACCTACTAATAAACTTTGCTGATACAACGTTTCTATCACATAAAACAAATCATAGTTTATGGAAAAAACGTGCTGTCTCCACATATTATTTTAAACAGTTATTTGTCCTTATATGTTATATAAATCAAGGGTCAGCAAATATTTTTCTGTAAAAATTAGGTAATAACTTTTAAACTTTCAAGGCTACTACTCTGCTACCACTACTCAACACTGCTGCTGCAGTATGCAAAGAGCCATGATGCACATCAACAAATGTGCGTAAAGTTTTTCAATAAAACTATATTTATAGTTTATGGACTCCAATATGGATAATTACAGGTCACTTTAAAACATTGCAGGGCAGAGGTTAGGATAGGTGCATTTAATTTCACAAAATAGTAGTAAGTAGATACCAACAAATGCTTCAACAATTATATTTGTTCACAAACTTTAGGAGAATGACACAAGTTTTATAAATGTCACCACAAAGCCAAGCCAGGTTACAGGTGGTAGACTCCTGTAATCCCAGCAGCCCTCGGGAGGCTGAGGCAGGGAGATCATTGCAAGTTTGAGACCAGCCGGGGCTACGAAGTGAGCTCAAGGCCAGCCTGAACTGCATAGAGCGACTCTATCTCAAAAAGACTAAATAAATAAATAAACAAATAAATAAAAATAAAGTCATAACAAAGATTCTGTAAGAATGATTCAGGTCCTGGAGAAGATGGCTGACCAGGGGGACAGCAAAGATCAATGTCCTCAAATCAGTGTTAAAAAAAAGCAGTTGCCCTGAGGCAGGGGCAAAAGATAAAGTCTGATACAGTAGGATAAATGAAATGAACCCCAGTGTTTAGAGGGGGTGGGGCAACACTGGATCACTCCCTGATCATGATACATCCCCCTGACCCTCTACCCAGCATGCACACCATCTGGGGAGAGGATAGGACCACTCCTCAGTGACAGCTGGCAGATTTTAACAGGGCCAGTAGGCGGTGGGACCCTGGGGGGGCGGGGGGAGAAGGTTTCCCCAACAAAGACAACAGCCACAACAAGTCAGCTCTGCCTTCCGCACACAGCACGACTCCTGCAGGAGGGACATTCAGTACCCTCTGCACAACAGCTGCTGTCAGCTGGCCCCATGAGGCAGACCCCATAACTCCTAGCTGAGAACTGCAGAAGGAAGGGAAAACTCGTTCCACAAAAAATACCCAGAGCAGAGTTCCAGAGGGACTCTCGAAGGAGCCAGAAGAGAGCAAGGACCTCTTTCTGTTTCTGTCCACAAGGCTGAGGCAGACAACTGCTGGACAGGTGGTAAACAGCACCGCGCCTGGCAGCTGTCTGGCCATCCAGTAAATGGGAGAACCTGCAGAGGGAAAACCCAGATGTCCAGGGTAGTTATTCCCGCCCTAGCAGTTAAGGCAGTCGGATCCATGCAGGCCTTCCCTGCATAGGAGTCATCCCTGGAGCTGGGAAGCGCAACATATGTTTGGAGGGAGCTCCAGGGCTCAAGGCTTTGGATAGGCAACTTGTCTGGCCCATGGGAGGAACCTGTGGCTACCTGAAAGCAGACAGAGCTATAAAAAGAGCCGTAGGAAGCTCTCTGTGAATGCTGGAAGGACTGTGTGGACGTTTTTATTCTCATCCCTGGTGCTATTTTGGTTATTGGAGTTATTGAATCCTTGCTACCTTGTTGGATTTGGGTTATATTGATTTTTGTTGTTTTTTTCATTCTGTTCTCTGTTTTCTTCAGGTTCTTACTTCTTTATTGGTGCTGGCTGGTTACACTCCAGTAAGTTTCAAGGTTTTCCCTTTGATCCACTCACTCTTTTAGAGTTTCTTCTCGGTCTTTTGATTCTCTCCCCTCTCTGCTTTTTCTTCTCCTCACTTCTTCATTATCTCACCTCCTTGCCTTCTCCATCTCCTTTCCATCTGTCTAATGGCATAAATATAACTGACACCTGTAAAAGTGCCTTAGAGAATAAGAACAAATCAATGCTACAAACTAAACAGTAGTATCTATTGGTAAATCAAGGAAATCCTCAGCAAAACTGGGCTCAGAGGTTCTAAGCGAAATTACCTAGAAACATAACAAGGACTTAAAATCTCCTAACCTCCCTGGACCTCTAAATACACTTTCACTCATCTATGTACATTCTCCTGCCTACACAAATACTCTCTCCAACACCCTCATCACCAGTACTTTTCACCAGCTATAAAATAACTTCAACAGACTCCAACTTCCTGTCTACTTTTTTTAAAAAAAAAAAACCATTGATTTCACCCTCACACTGTGTCACTGGATGCCAGCCTAAATAATAAAGCGCTCTTTTCTTTTTCCTCCAAAACAAACCCACTGATGTTTCTCTTATCTCCCTCTCTTCATAGTGACACACCCCTTCTTATTCCTTTTCTTTCCACCCCCACCCCAATGTGACACAAGCCACAGTCAGCAGCATAAGAGAGTCCACAAGGGGCTCTGACAAAAGGGTAAAATTATCAAGACAAGTTGTAATGTTCATGATTAATGTGGGCTTGGTTCTATTTATAGTGTTAGCACCAGCAGAAATTCTCTCCTCACAACACCATGACAGGGTCCACAGACTCAGTGGAACACACTGCAAAGAGACAATATCTCTGAACAAATAAAGCCAAAAATACATCACTAGAACACAGACCCTAAATAAAGCTATTGTCACATCAACAACAAACTCTCTTCACTCTATTTGGCCTCAACTCTCACCAACAAAACCGAAAAATAAATAGCAACATGAAAAGGCAATAAAATGCTTCCAAAGTCTCCCAAATCTTGCAGAATAGATGTAAGGGCACCAGTGGAAACAAAAGCAAACTACAGATAGCTGACCTGTACAGAATGAAGAAAGAAGCAAAGGAACTTGGTGAGATCGCAGAGGGTGTAACGCAAAAGACAGTACAACTAACACACAAATTGACCACTGTGGAAATAAGAGAAACAGAAGATTGGAAGAACTGATCAAAATGAAACAAAATATGAAGACATATTTACCAAAGACAAAGACCCCATGAAAAGGTACTGAACAAATCCCAGAGACAAAGAATTCTAGAGAATTCACCAACACCAGAAATGAGGAATATGAAGACAAAGATTCAGAAAATGGGGATAAAATGGAAATTCATGACAGTTCATTCAGAGAAGCCTTAGAAATGACAAGACAACAGGAGAAACCCATGCAATAGCTGCTGAAGCGACACAAATTTAATGTAAAGCTAACTGGAGCTGGAAAAAAATTAGAAGATAGCATACCTATAATAAAAAAGATCTGCAGAAAACTTTCCAAGCATGAGGAAAGAACTCTATATAGTCAGCAAGGTTTACAGAACATCAAATAACTATGAGGAAAAAGAGCTCCTTCAGTAGATCATAGTTAAAACCTCAGATGTCACAAAAAAGACAGCATTTTAAAAGCTGTAGAAGAAATACAATAAACCACATTAAAGGTAAAGATGTTAAGATCACAGCAGAATTCTCAACACAAACTCTAAAGGCTGTAGTGAAGTATTTCAAGCCCTAAAAGAAGACAACCAAGATTAATATAGCCTGCAAAACTATCTTTCAAATTTGATGGAGAAATAATGACATTGCACAAAAAAAAACCATCTTAAGACATCCATCAGTACCAAATCAGCACACACACACACACACATTAAATTTTTAAAAAGTCCAAAACAAAACTCAGTAATACCCTAGAGAGACAAAATAGCAAAACAAAACAAAACAAAACAAATCCAAAAACTCACATGGGATGAATATATCAAGCAAGGCAAGTAGTTAAATAAAAAACAAAAAATAAAGGTGTCAACACAGAAATAGAACACTAGGACAGGAATAAGCCAATATCTTTTGGTAATAATTCTCAATGGAAGGGACCTCAACTCCTCAATTAAAACACACACATTGGCAGACTGTATCAAAAAAACAGAATTCAAATGTCTGCTGCATTCAAAAAATTCATAGACTAACTCCCCAAAATTTATAGACTAAAACTCAAAGGATGGAAAACAATATTCCATCAACCAGAACCCCAAAACACACAAGAGTAGCAGCTTATTTTCAAAGTAAACTTGAAGTTAAAACTAATCAGAAGAGGCCAAAAAAGGTCAGTACATATTATTTAAGAGAAGAATTCAACAAAATAGACAAAGGCTTAGCCAAACTTACCAAAAGAAAGAAAGGAAAGACACACATCAATTTGAAAGGAAAAGTCAAAATCACAATGAATACCACCAAATTCTAGAAGATGAAAAATTGTATTCTAACAAATTTGAGAATCTTGAAGAAATGGAAAAATTCCTAGACACATAGGAACTACCAAAACTGAACCAAGAAGATATAAAAATACTGAAAAACTACAACATACAATGAAATTGAGACAGAAAAAAAAAGAAACCTACCGACTATAAAAATCCTGGGACCTAATAGATTTATTGCAGAATAAAAGACCTTCAGGAAGGATATAATGCCCATCTTCCTCAAATTGTAAGCACACTGAAAGACAAGGAGTACTTCTAAACTGCTTCCTGGAAGCTAGTACTACCCTGATTCCAAAATCACACAAGAGCCCAACTAAAGGAAACTGCAGGCAATCTGTTTAATGAACATAGACATAAAAATCCCCCACGAGATACCAGCAAACAGAATGCAACAAATCATACATCATGACCAAGTAGGTTTCAGTGCAAGGATGCAAGGTGGTTCAACACATATGGATCAGTAAGTAAAACACATCTTATACATAGAAGGAAGGACAAAAACCACATGGTCATCCCAAGAAATGCAAAAAAAAAAAGGCCTCTGACAAAATCCAAAATCCATTCATAATTAAAAAAAACAAAACCCTGAA
Organism: Hydrochoerus hydrochaeris; assembly: GCA_004027455.1. Classification (NCBI taxonomy): domain Eukaryota; kingdom Metazoa; phylum Chordata; class Mammalia; order Rodentia; family Hydrochaeridae; genus Hydrochoerus; species Hydrochoerus hydrochaeris. The sequence goes on from PVLA01005380.1 coordinate 45,787, forward strand.
GAAAATAGGGATAGAAGGACCCCATGTGAATCCACTAAAAACCAACGCTTTCCCTATATAATATCCTAAAATTCATATGGAAAACAACACACCCAGAACAGTAAAACCAATCCTGGCTAACAAGAGCAAACTAATCTCAAGAGCATCACAATCTCAGATTTCAAGTTATATCACTAAGCTACTATGGAAAAACAGCATGGTACTGGCACAAATCAACAGCTAATGTCACATTATATAGGGAAAACTGACAGCTTCCCTTCTGAAACCAGCAACAAGATGGGATGTCCACTATCACCACTCTAGATCAATATAATACTCAAAACATTAGCCAGAATAATCAGGCAAGAGAAGGAACTGCTCAAAAGAAAAGAACAACAGGAGAGCAGGGAGTTAAATTATCATTATTTGCAGATGACCTGGTCCTTTTCAAGAAGATCCAACGTATTTCACCAAAAGGTTCCTAGGATTAATACTCAAATTTGGCAATACATTAGGATGTAAAATCAACACTAAAAAAGCAAGAGCAGGCCAAGGATGAAGTTTAGCAGCACAGTGCCTGCCTGGCAAATGCAAGGCCCTGACTTTGATTACAAAAAAAAGAAAAAAGAAAGCATTCCTGTCTACTAACAATGAATCTGAAAAAAGAAAATAATTAGGAAAACAAGACCATTTACAATAAACAGCAAGAGAAAGGAAATACTTAGGAATTAACCTTACCAAGGAAGTGAAAGACCTCTACAACAAAAACTACATTACTATAGTATATCTGGAAGAGGGCATTAGAAAATGGAAAGACATGCCCTGTTCATAGAAATATTGTCAAAGTGGCCATATTCCCCAAAACTGATATATAGATTTAATGTAATCCTAATGGAAAATACCAACAATATTCCTCACAAAACTTGAAAAACATCCTAAAATTCATATGGAAAACAACACACCCAGAACAGTAAAACCAATCCCTGGCAAAGAAGAGCAAACTAATCTCAAGAGCATCACAATCTCAGATTTCAAGTTATATCACAAAGCTACTATGAAAAAACAGCATGGTACTGGCACAAAAACAAACACGTGAATTGGAAAAACAGAATACAGGATCCGGGCACAAGCCCAAATAGTTTCGGCCACCTGATCTTTGGAAAAGGAATCAAAAACATACACTGCAGGAAAGATCACCTCTTTGGAAAATGCTGCCATGAAAACTGGCTAACATGCCAAAGACTGAATCTAGACCTGTGTCTCACCATGCACTAAACTAAAACCAAAATGACTCAAAGACCTAAATTTTAAAATGGAAACAAAATGTGCTGGGAGATGAAATGAGTAAATTTCTTGAAGACATATAAGTAGGCAAAACCTTTCTGAATGGAATCCCAATGGTAAAAGAAAGAAAATCAAGAATCAACAAATGAATTACAACCCACGTGAAGGGCACGGGCCTCTCCCAATGCCATCACCACCACTGAAGCACGGGCGAACCGCACTGCAAGGTCCAGACAACCAGGAGTAGCGGCTGCACCACTGAGGTGAACCATCTAGGAAGACCCAGGGCTCAGCAGGAAGGACGGCGACATAGTAAGAGTCCCAACCAGGGCACGCAGGACGGACAGGCAGAACTAGTGGTGTGACAATCAGAAGCAACAACAGCAACACAAGCCAACAGGTGGCAAATCAGGTGAACCAGTGTTGTGCATGGGGACAAAGAAACACAGAACAGAAGCAGGCACGTGGGCCACCCTGTTTCTTCTTTTCCTCTTTCTTGCTTTCTTATGCTTCTTCTCTTCTCTTTTCTTTTTTTCTCTCTTTTCCAAATGGCTGGGGAGAACTCCAGCCACAGAAACCTAACGCCATCCTCCAAACCCAGAGACCAAGTTCAGATAATCCCTTGTCTACTCCCTCACTATTTTTTTTTTTTTTTTGCTGTCTTCTCCTATAGTTTGCAAAAGTTTGTGTGATCATCGTGTGTCCTCCAACCTTGCTTCTACTTTCTTTTATCTTTGTTTTACCCTTCATGACTCTTCCCCCTGTGGGGCTGTGGGTTTTGAAAAAGGAACCCTTCTCCACTGTTGGTGGGAGCAGAGACTGGTACAACCACCGTGGAAATCAGTGTGGATTAGAGGTCCCATTCAATCCAGCTATTCCCCTTCTTGGTATTTTCCTGGAAGAATTAAAAATATCATACTACAGCAACATATGTGCTCCCATATTTATAGTAGCATGGTTTATAAAAGCTAAATCTTGGAAATAACCCAAATGCCCATCAACTGAGGAATGGATAAAAAAGATGTGGTGTTTTTATACAATAGATGACTACTCAGCTACATTTGATCTTAGCCAAAAGGCCAAGAAGCGATTTTGTTTTTTGTCTTTTTTTTGTACTGGGGATTGAACTCACAATCTCACATTTGCCAAGCAGGCACTTAAGCTACTGAGCTAAACCCCCAGCCTACTCAGGTATAAAGAAGAGCAAACTTCAGGGTTTTATAGATAAATAGATGTAACCTGAGACCATACTCAACAAGTGGAATAAATCAGACTCATGTGTAAACATCGTATTGTCTCCCTCGTGTAAGAAACTGAAAGAGTAAATTAGACCCAAAGTGTAAAGGAAAGAAACTGCTCAAAAGAAAAAACAACTGGCATGGGGAAAACTAGAAAAGGAAGAGAAAAGAATATATATAACTAAGATAATCATATTACTACTTTCTATTAGTTCATGGAAAAGAAAATTTTGTGCTTATATTGTTTTAATCAATTTTTCATGTCTGTATCTTGTAATCTGAGCAACTACTTTGAAGATCACAACATGCAATAGATTAACCACTGTTAATCTGTTATCTTGTTTTGAAATTCTCTATCATTATTTTATTGGGTTTTTTTTCTCTTTAAAAAAAAGAATCGACAAATGGGGTCATATCAAATTTAAAAGCTTCTGCACAAATAAGCAAACGCGAAAAGACAACCTATAGAATGGGAAAAACTTTTCGTCAGCTATTTCCCTGACAGAGGACTACTATCTAGAATACATAAAGAACTCAAAAATCAGTAGTAGACTCCTCAAAAGACCTAATCAAAAAGCGGGCAACTGAAATTGAAACAGGGAGATAACAAAAGACTTGCACCCCTCTTCCATCAGCAGTTGGAGAACAAACTTGAGGAAGTGAAGCAGGGAGATATAACCCTCGATCCCGGGAGAACACAAGCCCTCCGTGCTGACGTGATTGGGTTTAGGTGCCATTTTCCAAGGTTTGGGTGTCATTTTCCTGGAAATGCCATTTTCCAAGAAGCGTCCAATAGTAATCTAAACAACTAGTTTCAGTAAAACAATGTCGAGGACAAGCAGGACCCTGTAGGAAGACGGGAAAAGTTTTTGGAGTGACACTGACCCATAAGGAGAGGGGAGAGTGTTGCAGACAGGACAGACAGCCAGAGAGGATTCTGCGAAGGACTTGCTGGCCGCGGTCAGAGCCTGGAGGCTTAACAAACAAAGGCCTCATCAGGTCATCAGATCAGTGGAATGTTTTTTTGCCTAGGAATAAGATACTCACGCCTCTCTAAAGAATGGCTTTGCTGGAGATTTAGCTCAGCGGCTGGAGATTTAGCCTGGTAAGAGTGAAGTTGTTAAGTTTAAGTCCCAGTACAAAAAAAAAAAAAAAAAGACTGGCTTATTTCTGTTTAAAGCTACAATTCGTGGTGCTCACCCTATGTTCCACAGGCCCCCTACTAAGTCACACCTTCCTGCTGTGAGCCCCATATTTTGACTCAACCTATCTTAGCCATTTTTTTGTGTATAAAAACACCTAGACAAAGAGTTTCAGTGTCAACTTGTTGGGGTCCCCTCCCAGCTTCATTTGCCTGGGGGCTATTTGCTTTTGCCTCACAATAAGTGCCAAGTGCCCACTTTGTGCTTTCAGTCTACAAAAAATACTTTTGCTCAGTCCTCTTTTGACTCTCCACGTTGTAATTTTTTCCAGCTTGGGAGAAGAACCCACCTGCCGGATGGTAAAAAAATGAATAGACACTTCTCAGAAGAGGTCCAAATGGCCCATAAAAACATGAAAAAATGTTCATAATCCTTGGTCGTTAGAGAAATGCCATTTAACTCTAGAAAGAATTGTTATCATCAAGAAATAAAATAATAAAAATGTTGGTGAGGCCGGGCGTGGTGGCTCACACCTGTAATCCCAGCACTCAGGAGGCTGAGGCAGGAGGATCGTTGCGAGTTAGAGACCAGCCTGGGCTACAAAGGGAGCTCAAGGCCTACCCAAACTGCACAGAGAGACCCTATCTCAAACAGACAAAAAAAAAAAAATGTTGGTGAGGCTACAGGGTAAAAGGAACTCTTCTACATTGTTGGTGGAAATATAGATATAGATATGTATACATATACACATATATATAAATATATGCACATATATGTATACATACACACACATATATATACATAGATATATACAAATACATGTATACATATTGGAGATTTTCAAAAAAAAAATTAAAATAGAAATTCCATCTGACCCAGTTATTGCCCTTCCTGGTTTCTTCCCAAAAGAATTAAAGACATCATATTATAGTAATGCATGAATACCCATGTTTCTAGCTGCACAATTCACAAAAGCTAACTTGTGGAACAGCATATATGTTCACCAACAGATGAATGGATAAGAAAACATGTGGTATTTATACACAGTGGAGTTCTACTCTACTATAAAGAAGGATAAATTTCAGGCATTTGTGGGAAAACAGATGTACTTTCTGACCATACTATTAAGTGAAATAAGTCAGACACACAAGCTTAAATATCATATGGTTCTTAGATAAGAAAGCCAAGGTATAAATAATTTAAAGAGTAAAATAAAAGATATACAATTAAGAAATAGGGAGATAGATCTTTTCCAAATGGGAAACAGACTAAGAGATATTGAGGGAGTGTTGTAGTCAGGGGTTGTGAGGAGAACAATTAGAATCAGGACACAGAATTTATATTATTATTTATGATGGTCACCCAGAGTTAACACAAGAAAGTACAGGACATCTACCCACAACACTAAAGACACAGAATATTCAGCCGAGGGCCTGGATGCCACAGCAATGTCCTACATGAGTCCAGATAAAAACCAAGAGCTCACGACAATGCTACCCACGAGTCCATTTGGAGGTCTAGAGCCCACAAGAAGGACTCACGCCAGTCTCTATTACGGATCTGTGCTTGGAAGGCCCAAAGGTCAGCAGTGAAAGCCAGAGAGTCTATGGCAGCGGGGTGAAGGAGCTGTGCTGGTAGGTTGAGGGTTCTATGCTGGAGCCGAGAAGTCACACTCACAACAGAGACCAGGACTGTCCTGAAAAGCACCACAGCCATCCTCAGTGACATGACACGGAGGTCCCGAGCTCCTTGGCCAATAAGCACAGTCAACTAACTGCATGCCAGGAAGCCAGTGTGACGAGTTTGTCCTGGAGATTAAGCAGCACACGTCTTCCCCTCCAGAGCCAGGAAGCGATGCTCGATGTGAGGACCAGAGCTCCCCCAAGGTGAACCACAGCCACCCTCACCAACAAGGTCCCCAGCTCCTCTGATGACAATGGTCAGACTCACACTGGGGAAGCCGGTCATGATGAGCTCCTCCAGGAGAACCAGAGGCTCAAACAGCAGCACTAGGAGAACCCACGACTCCTCACTTCTCCTCCTCCACATCTCTATGCTGGCAGTTTTCCTCAGGTGGAACATCTACGCTCAGATGTCCCACGCTGATTGAATTCCGCCAGTGTTAACTTGACCACCAGCTTTTAATCCATAACAGGCAGTGAGTGAAAACAATTAAGATGTGTCCTGTACAAGTACCAAATACCCACAGGGAATGTACTCGTTATGTTCTGTAAACATGTACTAATAAAAGACTAAAAAAAGAGCCAATCAGTAAAATCAGAGCAATACATTATCTAGTCAGCAAGTTAAAATTCAGCTTTACTGAAGCAGGAATAATTATTAATAATGTCCGTATAAAAATAACTGCCAAAATGTGCTTTTTTACTTATATGCAACCCAATATATATCTTGCTCTTAGGGGCTGGGGTCTGGGTTTTAAATCAGTCTCCAGGTCTCACAGAAGAATAGCAATAGTTACTGTTTTATGACTGTTTAATGAACTGGTAATGACATTTTCTACTGATGATTCCCATACTTCTACTTTCCCTCCATGATGAACACTTTTTCCCACTTTGCCTGTCAACTTTTACCGCCCTTTAAATCTCAACTTAAATGTCATCTGTTCTTTGGAAATATCCTAACATGTGCCACTTCCTTCAGTCAAACTGCTAGTTTGGGTCAAATCTTCTTTTCTGCACACTTCAACATCCTGTAGTCAATTCAATTACCTAAGTTTTCACATGATATTTTAAAAAATTATTGTCTGACTTATTGTCTGATAGGCTGACATTCAATCAGATTCAATTCAGCGATCACCATTTCTTACTATAATATCTCCATTTATAAGTTATTAATTTTGACTAGTGGGATAAAAATCTTAGAGTAATTTTTTTTTCAGAAAACTTCAAGGAAACTGTATCTCTGAAATTACCCTATGTCCAAAAATACATCTGTGAATTAACAGGTACATGACAGCCTACTGACCAGATCTTACATCTTTTAACTTTAGTACAATAAAAAGTATTTTACTCTATTTTATTCTATTATAGTCTCTACTTGGAATGAAAGCCTGAGACCAGTTTGATTTTTCCCAATAATTTTTCTTCTAGGTGACTATAAGATTCTCCTTTTACCTTTGAAGTTTAGTTATACATCAGAAAAAAGTCTTACTCTTGATGGGGTTAGGGAAATACAGAGTGACTACTTTGATTATAGACTTTTTTTTTGTTTTTTTTGAGACAGGGTCTCACTATGCAGTTCAGGCTGGCCTTGAAGTCACTTTTCAGCCCAGGCTGGTCTCAAACTCTCAACAATCCTCCTGCCTCAGCCTCCCGAGTGCTGGGATTACAGGCGTGAGCCACCACGCCCGGCTTGATTATGGACTTTTAATTTAACTTTATTTTATTAAAGTTTTCTTCTATTTATGTCTTCTTTTATGAAATATGAATTACATGAATATATGAGGGAATTACATGAATATATGTCTGCTTTCCATAACTAGCATTCTCCCTGTAATGATTTTTATATCTGATTATTCTAGCTTCATTTTGCGTAATTTTTCATAATTCTGGTCTCTCTCAATAATTTCATTTTCAGGATGTCACTTCTGCAATTTTCTTTTTCTAAGCTGCTTTTCTTTTTCTCTCTCTTTTTTTTTTTCTTTTTGGTTTACCTTTAGTCTGTTTTCTGAGTTCTGCCCACTAACTTTTTACCTAATAATATATTTAATTCATCTCTCATCTTTGTTTTATTAACATCATGAAGTTTTAACTAAAGGATTCTCCTACTTACCAAAACAGTTCTTCCCGAGTACATTCACCATTTGCTTTTACTGACCAGTTGGTACTTTCCTTCTTCCCTGCTCCTGCTGCCTCCTGCCTGTGTCTTTTTTTGTTGTTATTTCTGTTGTTCCGGATTGGCAAGTGAACCCCAGGCCCTCACCACACCGAGCTGCATCCCCAGCTTTTTTGCATTTCTTATTTTTGAGATAAGGTCTCCATAGGTCACTAAATTGCCCAGGTTATGCTCAAATCGGCAAAGCTCCAGCTGTCTCAGAGTGCTGGGATCAGTGGCGTACACCACTCTCCTGACTCATACCATACGTCATTTCTAACGTGTCCCTGGCAAGAAGAATTTGTTAGATGCTTAACCCCACATGTGAGAGCAGTGAGTGGTGGGCCTTTAAGAGGTGGTTAGGTCATGAGGACTCTGCCTTCACGAATAGACTGCTGCTATTGTGGGAAAAGGTGAGTGGTCGATGGAGCGGGTTTCTAATAAAAGGATGAGTTTGATCCTCGTCCTCCCCATCTCCCTCTTACACACAGGCATGTGCTCTCTGACTCTCCCACCATCCTCCGTGACATGACACGGCATGATGGCCCTCACTGGACGTGGGCCACTGGATCTTAGAGGTCCCAGCGTCCAGAACTTGAAGAAGGAAATACATGCTTTTTGTAAGTTATCCAGTCTCGGGTACTCTTTTGGCAGCATAAAACAAAGACACCAACTTTCTCTTTCTTTTTATGATGGCCATATTGAATCTATTTTCCTTTTTTCTGTTACCTTGACTTTGAATGCAAGTAGTCCTCTTTAGAAGAGTGAGCAAAATCTACCTACTCAAAAAAAAAAATTTATTGTAAAAGTAGTATGTGATCATATCTTGGAAAAGTCTAAAAGAAAAAACTAAAATCATCTATAACACTATTTTTCAGAAATAGGTTCAATTAACATTTTGAGACATTGATTTCCAGTATTTTTCAATAATCCATGTATATTATTTCTATAGGTGATACAGTAGTGGATATGCTCTTGTATTATATTTTTCACTCCCATTATCTGTGACTTTTATTATACATATTCAAGAGTATTTAGAAAATAACTCTTTTAGCCGGGCGTGGTAGCTCACACCTATAATCCCAGCACTTGGGGAGTCTGAGGGAGGCTGAGGCAGGAGGATCGTTGAGTGTTCAAGACCAGCCTGGGCTACAAAGTGATCTCAAGGCCAGCCTGAACTGCATAGTGAGAGTGAGACCCTGTCTCAAAAGACAAAAAAGAAAAGAAAAGAAAATAACTCTTTCATGGGTTATCACATAAGTCTTAACTGTTCTAAAAATGTGAAAGGTGAAAGGTGTCACAAAAATCTCCTTTTTACAGTTAACCTGCTTGTGCATACTTTGGGTACCTCTGGTAAAACATAGTTCTGAGTTCCAAACAACAACAACAACAAAATTCCTCTCCTTTCTCTTTATAACCAAAAACTAAGAGGAGCTACAGGCGTAATTCACTGGTAGAACATGTGCTTACCCTGTGTGGGGTAATTTCTAGCGCACATACATACACATACACTACTTAAGAAAGAGTCACACTTTTGCCCAAGACAGTTCCAACTGGATTTTGCCCTCTTGCCATAAAGCACTAAAATATTTGGCGAAAAAAAAAAAAAAAAGAAACAACATGTACCACACATTACACAATGGCTAGCATGAGAAAGCAAGCCCCAAGATATGAAAACTAAATCAGCAAGCAAGCTGTGCATTTTTCCTGGTTTTCTATGCATAAGCAATTGCTAGATCGCAGCACAGCAATTTCTAGGAGTCAAGCAGACAGTGCCTGGAGAAGTATACAAACTTTGGCCGAATACTGAATTGCACATGTATAGAATAAAAACCGTAAGACTGAACAAAGATCAATTCACACAAAGCTGGGAAATGCAAGCATCCTGAACAGAAAGTTTTCTCTGAACATCAAGGACTCCGAAGAAAACCGACAAGGGTCACTCCTGGAAGAAGGACTAAAACAGGCCTAGAATAAGGTCTGATCTAGATACACCTTAGCCCAACTTAAAACTGGGCCTCAAAAGGATCAAACTGGTCTGCAAGAAACTTAGCCACTTGCCAAAATAAAATTAAAAATGTCATTAGAGAAAATAACAGAGATGCAATATAAAAAAATCACTGGAATCTGATCATAAATTATCAGACTCACAAAATAACAGTAAAATGTGAATCACAACTTAGAATAAAACAGACTACAGAGAGAAAACCAGAGATGACAAGGACTTTTAATAATCTGACTTCTGGGAAGAGGGTAATGTTCTTCTCCCTATTCCTCCACTATGAACAATTTTAAACCCTGGAAATCACGTGGGGAGTTAAAATTCTTTTGCCAGTAGCAACGGAGAACAAAGAGCACCCCACCCTAGGTGTCAAGAGAAGATGAATAAGAGACCTGGGTTTCCACCTGGAGCTGGCAGTCAACAAAACACTGCTTCCCCTTTACCTGCCAGCCTAGCGTCCAAAAACATCAGCCAAAACGGAAAGTTGAAGCAGGATCCGCAAAGAAGACGCATACATTAAAAATAAGCACATAAAGAGATGCTTGAGGCTCACTCAGCGGACATCTCCATCTTCTCACGCACTGCCAGCCACGTCCCTGACACAGCTGGTTAACGCGGAGCAAGCAGACATGGCCATGTTGTTTTCCTGTTCACTGGAGCTGCTTTTAAGTAACCAAGGGGATACTGTGACAATCAGTGAGCCCTTCACTGACCTCAACTACCTGGTCTAAATGTTAAGGCTGAGAGTGGCAAGGCAGTCATCAAGGCCAAGCCCATCTCTCTCTTCCAAAAGTGGAATCGCGCCAATGTCCAATGGGGAGATAAAGGTGCTAAATCTGTTATGGAGTCCACTGGCATCTTTATTACCTTTGGGATGGCTGGAGCCAGAAGATCCTCATCTTTGCATCTTCTACTGACACATGTTTAGGATGGATACGAGCCATGAGAAGTACAGCTCACTCAAGATCACCAGCACCCCAGCCACTCAGCACCCCTTCCCCACCCTCCAAGACAATTCTAGCACCACTCAGGCAGCGGTGACCACAATATATAACATTATTTCTACCCAGAAAACCCCGAATGGCCCCCCCAGAAACCACTGCGTGATGGCTGGGGGACTGTCCACATCACTCCTGTGTCTCCTGGCGTTTCCAAGGCTGTGGGCAAGGTCAGTCCTGAGCCGAATGGGAAGTCGCTGCTGTGGCCTTCCACGCACCTCCCTCAACTTGTCACCTGTGGATCTGACCTGCCATCTGGAAAAAGCTGCCAAGTATGATGACATCAAGAAAGTACTAAGCCAGACGTGGTGGTGGTGCACGCCTGTAATCCCAGCCCTCGGGAGGCTGAGGCAGGAGGATAGTTGTGATTCAAGGACAGCCTGGGTTACATCGTGAGGTCAAGACCAGCCTGGACTACAGGGTGAGATCCTGTCTCAAAAAAAAAAAAAAAAGTAATGAAGAAGATGTTGGAAAAACCCCTAAAGAGCATCTAGGACTACACTGCACTACACTAGGATCAGGTTGTCTCCTTCAGCTCCAACAGTGACACCTGCCCTCCCACCTGTCATGTGAAGGCTGCCATTGCCCTCAACAGCCACTTCGCCAAGCTCACTTTCTGGTAATACAATAAATTTAGTTACAGCAACGGCATGGTAGACCATGTGGTCCACACAGCCCTTAAGGAATGAGAGCTTCCTGCACCACCAGTCCTAGTGAAAGCATGAAAGAGAGGACCCGAGGTCCTGACAAGTCTCTGCCACAACTCGGATGCCCAGCACACTGAGAATCTTCTCCCCTTGACATGGTTTCTATCCAGGACCCCAGGAAGAAGGGTGAGGGTTCGGGAAACCCCACTTGTCATGTACCATTACTAAAGTCTCCTGTATCCTAGAAAAGGTATTCAGCATTACTAATAATTGGCGAAATGCAAATCCAAACCATAAAGAGATACCATTTCACATTCACTAGGATGACAGTCATGAAGAAGAAGAAGAAGGAGGAGGAGGAGGAGGAGGAGGAAGTAGTTCTACAACACAGGGTTTGTGTAACATAACAAGGCCCTGGGTTCAGTTCCCAGGACTGCAAAAAAAGAAAAGAACAACTGTGAGCAAAGATGTGGAGATTATATTGCACATGAGAATACAATATGGTGCAGCCACTACAGATACCTTTCACTCTTATTTTTCTTTGTAGCATCTTGTAGCCTTTGAATTGTTATTACCTATCTCAACTCCTCAAAGAATTTAAATACATAACTACCATATGCTCCTGCAATTCTACTTCTGAGTTATACACAAAAGAACTGAAAACAGGGGCACAGACAAATATTTCTACACAAATGTTCATAGTATCGTTGTTCGCAATAAGTAGAGATATCCCAAATGGTCATTAATAAATGGATAAGCAAAAAGTGATATATACACATGTTGTACTCAGGGGTTACAAAGAGAACAATTAGGTACTGGGTGCAGAATTTATAATACTATTTTATGAATGTCGCCCAGAGTTAAATACAAGAAAATGCAGGAAATCTGTCTGCAACACTAAAGACCTAGAGAATCCAGCCGAGGGCCTGGAGCCCACAGCAGCGTCCTGCATGAGTGTGGCTGAAGACCTAGAGCCCATGACAATGCCTCCCACGAGCCCAGCTGGAGCCTAGAGTCTAGGACAGTGACTCATGCAAATCTGTTTCACTGATCTGCAATGGGAAGGCCACGGTCAGTGGTGGAAGCCAGCAGAGTAGAGGATCTGTGCCAGTAGGCTGAGGGTTCTGTACTGAAGCAAGAAGCAACCTTCCAAATAAGGACCAGGGTTCCCCCAAAAAGTACCACAAAAATCCTCAGCAACAATTGAGTCCCACACTCCTCTGATGAGAACAGCCAAGCACTGATCAGGGAGCCAGCATGACAACGTCTAGAGATTAAACAGCACACATCTTCCCCTTAGAGCCAGGAAGCAATGCTCAAAGTAAGGACCAGAGCTCCCCCAAAGTGAACCTCGGCCACTCCCAGTGACAAGGTCCCGAGCTCCTCCAATGGTAATGGCTGAATTCTTGTCAGAGAATCCAGCATGAGAGCTCCTCCAGGGGAGCCAGCAGCAGCAAAAGCATCACTCAGGAGAACTCACAATGCCATACTCTTCCTTTCTAGGTCTCTTTTTATGCTGGCAATTTTCCCCAGGTGGGCCATCTACACACAGCACCATGCTGGTGTTAAACTGAGCACCAGTTTTTTAATCCATAACAACATACAATGGACAACGGTTACCCTAGTCAAAAGGAATGGAATTCTGATACAAGCTCCATGACTGAATCTTGAAGACGGTGTAGTTTTCCAATTAGGAAAAGTGATTTCGTTAACCCATGTTTCTTTCCTTCCATTCACCCTTTCTCTCACTCAGGTTTGGTTTGTTAATTATGCTGCTCAAGTCTTTATTGTTATATATTTTCCCCATTGATTACTAAGGCTTCTGGAAAGTGTCTCCCATTATATTTGTGATTTTGTTTCTCTCGTAATTCTGTAATTTACCTCGCATGTTTGAAGGCTACAAGTTACATGCAGATTTAAAATGATTAAACATCGCCTGTGAATAGAACTTTTAAAAATCATTGCAGAATAATGACTTTGTTTTAAGGATATTCATAGCTGTCTATTGAAGCATTTTTAAGAAGACTACTTTAAAACTATTATCAGATAATTCCAACATCTCTGTCATCGTGACTGACACTGTCTTCAGTTGACTGTCTTTTCATATTTAATTTGAGATCCTCCTGGTTTTTTGGTATGAGTGGTTTTCAATTGAAACTTAGGGGACATTTTCATAATATGTCATGAGACTTTGAATCTTATTTCTTTAAATTAGGATTATTATTTCAGGAAAAAACATATAACACAAAATTTACTGTCTTAACCACTTTGAAGTATACAATTCACTGGCATTATGTGCATTCATTATGCTGTACAACTATTACCACAATAATAACCATTCCTCCTCCTTTCAAGATGCTAATAACCTTTATTCTACTTTCTCTACACCTTTGTCTTTTCTATCTACCTCACATAAATAATCATAAAATATTTGTCCTTTCTTGGCTGTCTTATTTCATTTATCATGTTTTCAAGGTTCACTCACACACCATGTATCAGAATTTCATTCCCTTTTAAGGAAGAACAACACTGCATTGTATAACCATACCACATATTATTTATTTATCTATTGAAGTTATGACTTTAAATAATGTATTAGTCCTCCTGCTCATTCCTACCATTGTAAGAAAATAACATCTGTACTAAGGATTTATATAAGATTTTACCGTTTTTCAATACTCCAAGCAATGTATCGTAACTTTTTGTGGTAAATTACAAATGTGCTATCATTTTGGCTCATAGAGAAGAATGCAAGAGTAGACTTTACAATATACCTTTTCCTCAATAAATTTCAATCTTGTTTATAACCTCTTTTTATTAAACTATGAGTCTCTATTTAAGATTGACTTCTACTATGCATTTCTCTCAACTGAACCAAAATGTGGATGTAACACTCAATCTGAATGGGCAAAATGTCATTAAGGAAGTCACTATGAAAGCACCTTTCTTCACAAAGGAATCTTCATGTAGCCAAACAGCAAAGATCCAGAGAAACCAACTCTGTTGTTCCTTTCATCAGTGTGACGTTTTGTTTTATGTGAGAAAACTTTTGCGAGCACTTTTGGAAGTACTTTTGGAAGGTAGATGCTGTTAGCAACTTTTCCCTTTAAAGTCATACTTTCATAGAGAGAGACTTCTCAGATTTTTTCTCATTCAGTCAGGCATTTCTATTCCCAAGAATTTCAGTTCATATTCAAGTACAAATAATCTATTATTCATCTTGATTCATCTTCGTTTTCAAATTGTGGGTGACTGTACTCATATTTGATTTTCCTTCCTCTTCACACACACAAAAAAATTAAGAGTAGGAAAGGAAACAAAAATTAAATTCAATCTGGAAAATTTAGTTTTCTATTAATAGTGCTATGATATATTAAAGTGTGACAAATTATTGGCCATAAAAAGACTTAAAGCCAAAAAAGAGTGTAACTAAAAGTTCCCTGAGAACCTCTTGTTTCATTCTGTGATTCTTATTTCACATTCTATGTATTTCGTGCTACACAAAGATACTATTTTTAGCCCCTATTTTTCTTAGTTATCTTGTTTCTATTTTGACATTTTATACCTCATATTACCTTAGATTCCTAGTATGGGGAAAAAATATTGCAAATCTACCTTCTCCCTATATAAAAAAAAAAGTGAATATAAAGAGAAAAAATTACTAACAGCAAAAACATCCAAAAGTACTTTTCCTGCATCTGTAAATATCACAGGTAAATTAAATCTTTAGGAACCAAAAACTGATCAAGAAAACAGATGTTTAAATTCTCCTAAACAGAGCACAGGGAATAAAGTTTGACACCAATAATAATTCTAACTGAAGTATTTGCCAAGAAGATTGTCTGATGGTATGTCTGCAATAGTTGATGGCAAAATGTTTTAACTCCTCAGTAAGAATTTTTAAGTTTTTAGTTGTATTTAACAAAAACTAAAAAGTTAAAAATTCTTACTGAGAAGGAGTTAAATATGGACTGGGAAAAAATTATGTACCTAAAATTAGACTTTTGGCACATAATTGTGCTTCTTTGCTGTACTCTACATTCTGTTTTCTGTTGTATTTGTGTGCATTCTAGAACCTCAACTAGATTATAAATGACCTACAAGCAAGACATGGGCTCCTCTATAATTATATTACCCAGTATGCCTAAACTGACACTTTAAACATAGTAGGTTTTCAATAAATATTGACAGGTTATGGAATTATTGAATAATCATGTAAAAGGTTATTTAAAATTAACAGCAAAAAGCCAGGCATGGTGGTGCACGCTTGTAATCTCAACATTTTTGAGGCTGAGGCAGGAGAATCACTGCAAGTTCAAGGCCATTCTAGGTTGCATAGGAAAGCCAAGGCCAGCCTGAACTAGAGGGGGAGATCCTGACTTAAAAAAAAAAGAAAAAGAAAGAAAAGAAAAAAAATTGACAGTGAAAAGGTTATTTATTCTTAATTATATTGTAATGAAGACTATTTTAAACTCTATGCAGTGATGATACACACAAATATTTAAACTATTTATGTGCCTCAACTTGACATAATTTCATGATAACTTGATAGCAATCACATTTAAATATATTAGAATATTTTTGTAATAATGCCATTCTAGAATAGCAACTTTAATAGCTGGGAAAACATATTAATAATGGCCATTAACCTGAAAGAAACAAAGGACATTAAACAGTCTTTTCAGAAATAAATATATAAGTTTAAACATCCCACTATAATATTTATGAGCAAACCTCAAATTAAAACTTATAAAATGCAAACTATCAAATGTTTCAGTTAGAGAATAATTTAGAGGATACTGTATTTGGTAATTTTTCCATCTACACATGGATGAATACTGCATAAAAAGATTATTTTCTCCTTCAGTGTCTTTGAACATCACTATCTAAATATCAAAATGGGGGCCGGGGATTTAGCTCAGTGGCATAAGCACCTGCCTGGCAAGCGCGGGGTCATGAGTTCAATCCCTGGCACTGCAAAATAAATAAATAAACAAACAAACAAACAAACATCAAAATGAATCCTGCTTGAATACAAGAGTTATATAAGCTATCGGTTACCGGTCAATGCATGACAACTATTGAACACAAACAAATGATTTTTCTTACCTTCAGGACACCAATGAATGGCACAAAGTTAGCCCTCTGGAGTCCATTCTTATAGAGATCTAAAAGAAACAAAGTGTATTAGCTTTTAATTTAGCTCTTTAGTATCTTGATAGTAGTTTATCTTTTAGCCTGACAAATAAAGCTTCCTACTGACAGAAAAAGAAATGAGCAAAAGAAAAAAACTTGATTTATATTCAAATACTATGCAAAAAATCACTATAATTTTAAAAATAAAAAATTGAAGAGACATAGTTCAAATTAGCTTTAAACAATTATATGATTGATGTAGTAAAAGAATATGAAAACTATCTCTCCCCAAATTTAAATTAATAAACTAATATAAGAAGATGCTTTATTTAAAAGAACCTAATACTTGATATAGGATTCTATTAAGAAAAGAATTACATGCTTCTTTACTCAGTAAGTTTTCAGAAAAGAAGTAAAATTGGGTAATATGAGTAGTCTTTTAGAAAACATAGAGCATAATAAAATGGCTCCTGTATTTGAATCATTCTATATATGACATTAAGTATAAAAATGCCACTTTAAGTGAAATTGCCTAAAATTATAACTATTCTTAACAGACTGTAAATGTACTAAAATTATATCATACAAGGAGGTATTACTGACGTAGAAAAGTGCTTTAATATATGTACACGTCACCGTCAATGGATGCTTACACACATATGCACACACTTAAATCTATTGATTGTGAGGAATAAGCAAGTATGGGTAAATGCGAAGCTCTGGTTAACTTTTCTTGAGAAAAATATTTAGGAACCTGAGATAACATTGCATAAAAATAGCTCTTTGTTCAGGTTATTCGATTATCAAAAATTATAAAACTGGAACAAAAAACTTAATGGTGATTTGGGGGGAAAAAAAGTATACTTTCAGCAATGAGCAAAGAGAAAAGGATGCAAGGAGATTGTGGAGATGGAAATCTTCATTATCTGATTGCTGGGATGGGTGTGTGTGTGTGCGCGTGTATGTTTGGTACCGAACATTGAACCCAGGGCCTCTCTAGCACTAAGCAAGTTCTTTGCCACTGAGATTCATCTGCAGCCCTTGTTATTTTATTTCGGGACAGGATCTCACTACAATGCCCAAGCTGGGCTGAAACTTGGCAGTACTCTCAACTCAGCCTCCTAAGCACCTGGGATTACAATTGTCCACTCCCACACCCAAAGTGTGTCAATATTTTTAAAATCATATCATTTAAGTATGTGCTACTCATTATATGTTAACTGCACCTCCTTAAACTCTTTTAAATTTATCAGAAAAAACACACATTAGTAAACACCAAAGAACTCTATAAGTTCCAAGCCCTTAGCTGTTAACCTCAGTAACAATGAAGATATTACACAAACAAAGTTTGTGTGTGTTAAGCTAATATTTTAGTATTATAGAATAACATCTATCTTTTCAAAATGACAACTCCGGCTCTGTGATGTAGCTAAATAAGCACGCAACTTTTAGGATTTTAATGACAATCAGAGATGGTATCCTGGCATGGTGGCTCACGCCTGTAATCCCAGCATCAGGAGGCTGAGGCAGGAGGATCGTTGTGAGTTCGAGACCAGCCTGGGCTACAAAGTGAGCTTAAAGGCCAGCCTGAATTATATGAGACCCTGTGTCAAAAAGGAAAAGAGAGAGAGAGAGACAGAGATGCTAAGGCCTACTTGTAATATTCTTGATTAAAACCTTTCCATTCATCAGCAAAGTTTAAACAGAATACTACTGCCTTCATATCTTATAGATTTAATTTTCTAAAGGGTTGACATGTAAAAACTCATCCTTTGTAAAGATACACAATGCAAAATTTTATGCTGAGAAGTATTTTTCTACACAGAATTTTAAACAGAAATCATTTGGCTTGAAAACGTTTAAGTTTTTATAGGACACTTAAGTGAAAAAGGATTGTACTCATTAAATTGAAGAGTTTTCTGCAATTCAAATATTATGCTAATTACCAATGTACTAGATCCATCTTCTGAAATGTTATTTAGCTACCAAAATTTTTAGTATCAGTTGTTTAACATTATATTTCTTAGACATAAGGATTTTATAATATAGTTATATCAATATTTGCCATTATTTTCTAAATACTATTTAAAAATTCAGCAGTTCTTGCCTACTATTTTTTTAACATTCTTCAAATAGACCTAAATGAACAGTTGGTCTTATAAGCAGAGTACTGGAATTATAGCATATTCACTTCATAAAGAATGGCATAAGAACCTCTAAATTCTCCACAGTGAATAACCATAATAATACTTGCATGTGAAATACAGGCAAAGGCTACGTTTAAAGTATTTACAAGAGCATGAATACACTGGTGCTGCACAGGGGTATGCAGATCTTTTCTTTAAAAAGTCAAGAGTCAAGACAAAGAGGATTTTCTATACGTGCAAAATGGTTTAGAGTAAGAAAAACAATTAGAACAGATAATGAAATAATGTTTTCCTAGAAATTAACATAAAAGCATTAAATGATTTAACAGAATCAATCTGATAGGACATTTCAAGATATTTTATGATGGGTTAAAAGAAAAGATTATCTTTAGACTAGTTAAGCAGCCACAATTAGTTTATTTTTAAAAGCAAGGTGCCACCAAGGATCAGGATGGAAACAATTCAAGGTGCAAGAACCAGCATGAGCTTGTGGCTCTGCCCCTGCCTTCTTTTCTAACAGGGTACACTCTATGGCTCTACAAACAAAGATTAAAAGCAATACTTAAAATCAAACTGTTTCTAACAAAGACAACAAAGTTCAAGAAAGCTTATAGGAATACAAAAATACCCAAAACCCACGAAGGTTAAAAGCTATGTATTTGAAGTCCAATAAAATATTACCAGGCATGCAAAGAAAAAGAAAATAGAAAATATAAATACTCATATTTTAGAAACAGATCATAAATAGAAATACTCATATATGGAAACAGATCTATAAATGACAAAGATAAAAAATTTAGCAGACATGAGCATTAAAACAGTTATTCCTGTATTCTGTGTGTTCAAACAGCTAGAGGAAAACAAAAAGGAGACTAAGTAACAGGAAAATAATGCAATGATAGGAAAAAATCAACCTTTCAGTACTAACTCTCAATGTAAATGGTCTCAAATTCCCAATCAAAAGACACAGAGTGGCGGACTGAATATGGCAATGGTATGCCAAATACAGGAAAAACACTTAATTCAAAAAGAAATTATAGACTAAAAAAATCAAAAGATAGAAAACAATATTCCATGCAAAGAGGGCCTAGAAAAGAAAATCAGGAGTAGCTATCCTATATTCAGATAATGTGTACATCAAGTAAAAACTGACCAGAAGATGTAAAGAAAATTACAATGTATTTGGTCAAGGAAACAATTTAACAGGAAATGATAAAAATTGTAAATATATACACACTGAACATCAGCATACTCAACTTCATAAAACAAACACTACAGAGCATAAAAGATCACCTAAATATTTACATAATATATACTACCCACAAATAGATCGAGTAGACAAAAAAAAATTGACAAATAAATATTAGAGTTGAACTACACCTTAGAACAAATAAACTTAACAGATGTCAACCAAATGTTCCAATCAACAGTAATAGAATACTCGTTCTTCTCAGCTCCACCAGAACTTTTTCCAAAATAGGCCACATAGTTAACAAAGCATGTTTAAGTAAATGCAAAAGAATTTAAATTATTCCATGCATATTATCAGATCACAGTGCAATAAAAGTAGACATCAATGGCAAAAGGAATCATGGAAATTAGGTGAACACTTGCAGATTAAATGATATACATTTGAATAATAAATGGGTCACAGAAGAAATCATAACTGTGAACATGCATCTCAGAAAAACCACAGTGAGCCCAAATAAATAACTTAATGATGTATCTCAAGGTCCTGAAATAGAAAAAGAAGAAAAATCCTAATCCAAACTTAGTACAAGGAAGGAAATGATAAAGATCAGAGCAGAAATTAATGGAATTGAGACTAAAAAATACAAAAAAATTAATGAATCAAAAGACTGGTTTTTTTTTTGGATGAACAGAATAGACAAACCCATATCCAATCTTACCAGGAAGAAAAGAAAAGAAAAAAAAAGATCCACATCAGTGCAATTAAAAATAAAAATGGTTAAATCACAAAAGATACCACAGAAATCCAGAACATTATTGGTAACTACTTTGGAAACTTACACCCCAATAAATTGGAGAATTCCTGAAGAAACAGTAAATTCTTAAGTATATATCAATTACCAAAACTGAACCAAGAAGGCATAAAAATTCTGAGGAATCCAGTAATGGATGATGAAACTGGAATAATTAAAAAAAAAAAACCTTACCAATTAAGGAAAACCAAGGACCACATGGATTCACCACTGAATTCTGCAAGAATTTCAGGAAAAACCTAACAACAGTGCTCCTCAAACTCTCTAATAAAATTATAAGGGAAGGAGTACTGTCACACTCACTCCTGGAAACTAACACTGCCTTAATTGCAAAGCCAAACAAGTGTCCAACTAGAAAAGAAAACAACAGTTCAATTTTTTTTTTTTTTTTTTGGTACCAAGGATCCAACTCATGACCTCGTGCTTGCCAGGCGAGTGCTTAAGCCACTGAGCTAAGTCCCCGGCCCTCCAGTCCAATCTCTTTAATGAACATAGCAAAGTCCTCCACAAGATACTAACAAACAGAATGCAAGAAGTCAATATTAAAAAGACCATATATCATGACCAAGTAGGCTTCATCCCAGGGATGCAAAGCTGGTTCAACATACATAAATCAGGGACTGGGGATTTAGCTCAGTGGCACAAGCACCTGCCTGACAAGTGTGAGGTAGTGAGTTCCATCCTGTACCAAGAAAGAAAGAAAGAAAGAAAGAAAGAAAGAAAGAAAGAAAGAAAGAAAGAAAGAAAGAAAGAAAGAAAGAAAGAAAGAAAGAAAGAAAAGAATTACCATACATAAATCAGGAAATTTAATACATCGTATAAACAAAAGCAAAGACAAAAAAATCACAATATTATCTCAATGACATAGAAAAAAGCCTTTGACAAAATCTAACATCTGTTTAGGATAAAATTCCTGAAGAAATTACATGGAGAAAGACCTTATCTCAATCTGATAAAAGCCACTTAGGACAAATCTACTGCTAACACAGTATTAAATGGGGAAAAAACAGAAAGCTTTTTCTCTAAACACAGGAACAAAACAAGATGCCTACTATCCCTACTCCTGTTCAAGTTAGTACTCAAAACATGTAGCTAAAGGAATCAGGAAAGACAAAGAAACAAAAGTGATGCACCCAGGAAAGAAAAAAGTCAAACCATCCTCATCAGCAGCCGTGATTTTTTTACATTGTTTACAAAAAGTTCCACCAAAGATTCCTAGAATTAATAAACAAATTTAGCAATATAGCAGGACACAAAATCAACACACAAAAATTAATAGCAACCCTGTCCACCAATAATGAACCCACCAAGAAATCCCTGCCCCTGGATAGGCCGTACCAATTTTGTCAAAATGCCACACTACCAAAACTGATACATAGATTTAATGCAATTTGAATCATAATACCAGCAGCATCGCTTATAGAACTATAAAAAAAAAACCTCAAAGTTCGTATTAGTCTTATTTATACTTTTAGTTTCTTACACAAAGGAGACAATATGATGTTTATATACAGGAGTCTGATTTATTTCATCTATGAATATGTTCTCAAGTTGCATCAATTTACCTATAAAAGCCTCAGTGTGATCCTTCTTTATAGCTGAGTATTGCACCACTGTGTAAAAACACCACATCTTTTTTATCCATTCCTCAGTTGATGGACATTTGGGTTGTTTCCAAGATTTAGCTATTACCGATTCTGCTGCTATTATACACATAGGTGCACACATATCACTGTGGCACGATGTTTTTAATTCTTGTGGGAAGATTCCCAGAAGGGGAATAGCTGAATCAAATGGGACCTCTAATCTTAATTATCTGGAGAATCTCCACACTGATTTCCACAGTGGTTGTACCAGTCTACACTTTCACCGTCAGTGAAGAAGGCTTCCTTTCCCCCACAGCTCTGCCAGCTTAGGGAGTAATGAGTACAATGAGGAAAATGAGAAAAGAAGGAAGGAGGAGGAATACACGCGCATGCACACACACACACACACACGCACACACACGACAGCTAAGATAACTGTACTACTCATTCTATTCATGAAAGGAAACCGTGAGCGCTTATGCTGTTTGATCTCCCTGCATGCCTGTACCTTGTAACCTGAGCAGCTATTTTGAAGGTAACAATATGCAGTATAGTGTCTATTGTCAATTTCCGATCATCTTGTTTTGAAATCATGTATCATTTTTCTTGGGGTGCTTCTTTATTTGTTTTGGGTTTTTTTTTTAAAGAGTACGTTAGATTCATTGAGAGAAAGAAAACCTCTGTTTGAGAGAGAGAGAGACAGAAGGGGTCCCAAGTGGGTTGTCAAAGACCCTGCCTTCCCTGGGGATTTTTATAGAGCAAAACCACAAGGTGAAGTAGATTCAGGCTGGGGGAAAAATGGGAAGTCACAAGGTAGACATGAAGTGGGACAGAACTATGGTCAAATAATAAGGTTATGAGTCCTTGTTGCATTTTGTTTTTATTGTTCTGTTTTCTTTTAATCTCTTTAAAATTAAAAAAAAATTTATGGAACCAGAAGAAATCTAAAACAGCCAGAACAATCCTTAGCAACAGGAACAAAGCAGGAGGTATCACAATTCTTGAGTTCAAGATATATTATAAAGCTACGGTGATAAAAAACAAAAACAAAAAAAAGTAAGAAAACAGCCAGACATTGGCACAAAAACAGACGTTCATATCAGTGGAACAGAATACAGGGTACAGAAACAACCCAAGGTACATTCAGTCGTCTGATCTTTGGCATATAGGACTAAAAATACACACTAGAAGAAAGGCAGTTGCTTTTGCAAATGGTACTGGAAAAACTGGCTATCTACATTCAGAAGATTAAAGCTAGAGCCATATCTCTCCCAATGTACTAAACTAAAATCAAAATGAATCAAAAAGATATAGATACTAAAACAGAAATGCTGAGTCTGCTGGAAGATAAAAGGGGCAAAACTCTTGAAAACATAGGTGGAGGCAAGAACTTTCTGAGCAGAATCCCAAAAGCATAAGAAATTACACCAAGAATCAATAAATAGGATTATATCATATTAAAAGGTGTACAGCAAAGGGAAAGAAACACCGGAGTGAAGAGACCACCTACATGATAGTTGCCAGCTACTCCTCAAACAGAGGGTTATTATCTAAATACATAAAAAAATTCAAAACAAAAACATTAGACATCCTCAAGTTAAAAAATCCAAACCAAAAAAGAGCAACTGAAATGAAGAGACACGTCTCAAGAAGTAAAAATGGCCAACAAATACATGAAAAATTGTTCAGCATCTCTGGTCATTAGAGAAACGCTAATTAAAACAATACCAAGATTCCATCTTATTCCGGGGAAAGAATGGCTATCATCAAGAAATCAAATAACAACAGACGTAGGCAGGCCTACAGCGGAAAAAGGAACCCTCTCCATTGCACAGGAATACAAACTAGTACAATCACTATAGAAATCAGTATGGACGTTCAAAACAATTAAAATAGAAGTTCCATTTGGCCCAACTATTCCCCTTCTAAGCATCTTCCTCAAAGAACTGAAGATGCCATATTACAGTGTCACATACACAGCATATTTATAACAGCGCACCTCATAATAGCTAACTCATGAAGGTGGATTTTATATCCATCAGGAAATAATGGATAGGCTGGGGATTTAGCTCAGCAGCATAAGCGCCTGCCTGGCAAGCGTGAGGTCGTGAGTTCGATCCCAGGTACCAAAAAAGAAAAAGAAAAAGAAATAATGGATAAAGGAAATGTGCTATTTATACACTGCAATCTATTCCTCTGCCATAAAGAAGAATAAACTTGAGCCATTTTTTAGGAATATGGATGTACTTTTAGACCATAATAATAAATGAAGTATATATATAGTTAAATATCACAAAGTAAAAGAGAAATAGGGAACAGAGAGATAGACCTTTTGCAAATGGGAAGGGAGCTGAGAAATGGAGAGATGGGTAAGGGGAGGGAGAAAAGGAAAAGGAAAAAAAATTAAGATGTTCTATGTACATGTACCAATTCCTCATGATGACTATCATTATTATGTACTGTAAGCATATAGTAACATAAATAAAAAAACTCCTGTCATCCATATATTTATATATTTATGTTTAATAAGGTCAAATACAAATAATGCAGTTGTTCACATAAGATTATTTTATAATAGAAGTCAATGGAGTTAAATATCAAGGAAGCTGTCTTCAAAATAACAAAACTTAAACCATTCTGCAAATCCTTGGCTCAGGAAGAAAAGCCCAAAATTAGCTACACAGAAACAAACGGAAGTGCTAGAACCATTTACTTCCAAGTGTCAGTGGCCCGGGCTGAGATGACAATGGCTTTCACTTTGACTCTAGTAATGTCTTTGGTGTTTGAAGTCTTTACCACTGGGTGTTAGTGTAAGTGGAATGCTTCAACTAATTTCTTTAAAGAATTTATTTAAATTCATTGCAGTTTTTGTGCTGATCTGCAGGAAAATTTCTTATGTCTTAGCACAGTTCTACCATTTGGGTCTACACTGTCCTCCATAAGCTCATGCGTAGAGGCCTTGGTTCCCAGCTGGGCACACAGGAAACAGCAGTCCTTGGGGCATGGCCTTGAAGCTATATTTTGTCCCTACCCCTCACCCCGCATATACCCCGCCTCCTCTTCACAATGAGGTGAACAGTTCTGCTCTACTCGACTCTCTCTGCCATCATGCTCTACTTAACCACAGACCCAGAAACAATGGCACTAGTTACCATGGACTGTATCCTCTGAAGCCATGAGCCAAAATAAATATTTCCTCTCTTCAGAGATTTTCGCAAGTATGCTGCGCAAGTGACAGAAAGCTGGCTAATAACATTGTCCTTGGCACTTTTTTCTATGACTTCCGTTTCTGCAGTGACATCATACTTATTTCTTACAGTACCAACTACTAACCTGGATGGCCTTTCCTCTTTTAACCAATTCCTTAATGTTGAAAACATTTCTTCTTTTTGATATTATACAAGATTAGAGCTGATGCTAACTATGGCTATCTATACTAGTACATTGGTGGTAAGGCAGAAACCTAGGACAGCTATAGTCCATATTAGAAACTTATGTAGCTCATTCTGGTACTAGACTTAAGGCACCCCCTTGTTGAACTGGTCATAGGATCAAAACTGTGCTCTACAACTCACCATACCAGTATTTACTGGGCCACAGACGGAGGAGGAAAAGGGTGAGCTCTGCACAAGTGCTCTCTAGGAGGACCCCAGGCCATCTCAGGGCAGAGCACAGAGAGAAGACATCTCTGTGGACCATGGCCTGCCTACTAGCAGGCACACAGAGCCTACCACAGCTGAGACTGTGCTGTGGCTCCAGGAATGTCACTGTCTACCCCACACTGGGAAACCAACCAGGACACCTGGCCTCCCATCTACCCCAGAGGCTATTTTCACTATGTCTGGCTTCATGGTGAGAGAGGCCCAGCTTTTCCTGATTTCTTTTTAATCTGGCATTAATAAACCCATCCAGCTATTGTATCATCACTATTTATATGGGGTTAGCTCTTCACTGTCAATTACTTTCAACCTGCCTATATCATTAGGTTTAAAGTACATCTCATGGTATTTATAATCTGTTCTGAAATTTTGATCTTCTTATTGGCATCTTTAGTTCATTGACATTGAATATGTAGGTCTAGATTTTATTACATGTTTTTTGTTTGTCCTTTCCGTTCTTTTTCCCTATTTTTTTTGGACATGGGGTCTTGCTATGTAGTTCAAGCTGGATTTAAACTCACTATGTAGCCTAACTTGGGCTCAAACTCACAGCAATCCTCTTGCATCAGTCTTCCAAGTCCTGGGATTATAGGCATACATGGCCATGCCCGGGTCCTACCTTTTTTAGATTATTTGAATCTGTTTCAAGATGTAGTTTTTATTTTAATCCACTTGCCTTTATTTTAATGGTTTTTCTAGGATTACAATATAAATTAGATCAATCTTGAGGATACTGTAAAGTAAAAAAAGAAATAATGAAGCAAATATAATGTCCCACATTACTCACACTACTCTGCTTAGATGTATTATATTCTGTTCCAGTCATTCTACCTGTACCAGATTTGAGGGCACAGACAGTAATCCTGAAAATAACAGGATCTAGTACAGTAATCATCTTTAATTTCCTATTAACTTAATCTAAAGCTCTATAAAATCTACACTGTTTTACCATGACTGATCATAATCGAATCTGGTTTGTTAGATCACTGTTTTGTATTGATAGATTTTATTCAAAGCTGTTATGATTGATAGTATCATGTCTGAGAGTATAGGCAACTGCACTTAAGATGACAAGATCCACTAGAATATCCACTATGGTTTGATTATTACCTGCCTTTGAAGTTTTATACTGTCTATAATGTTTTATTTTACTAATATTGTTATTTACTGCTATACTCAATTATACTGCTATATTCAATTATGCCTGATGATATAGATAATTCTATTGAAGCTAATAAGAAACAACACAATAATCATTGTAGATCACCTGGTACTGTGGTTATATACGATTTTTTTGGTTTCATGTTTTTATAGGAATTTGTTTTGTTTTGTCTTGCTAAGTTTTGTTTTTCCTTCTAATACAGAAAGGATAGAAATATATGTAGAGATTCATGCATGTGTACTGTTTACAGTCTCACTGTTTGACTATCTACTTTGCATGCTCTAATTTTGTACCTTGAACAACTATTTCTAAGAGGACAATATGTAATTTATTAATTAGTGATTTCTTATTGTTTATCTTTTTTTTGAAATTCTGTATTATCTCTACCCTTTACATGCTTTTGTTTCTCTTTAAATTAAAAAAAAAAAGCCCCACCCATCATTGCATGAGGCTTTGTGGGGGACAGCTAGACATAAGCCATAAAAGACTCTGTCTCAAAAAAAAAAAAAATATATATATATATATATGTATATATTATATATCTGCCTTCAGATTTGAAAATGTTTGTCATTATTTGTTCAAAGGTTTTTCTGTCTTCTAGGATTCCAATTAGAAATGTATTAGAAAGTTGCTATAATTCTGCAAATTCCTAGGACTTTGATTCCTTCTATCATTTTTGTTTTATTCTTCAATTAGATAAAGAGTCATTTTCTGACTCCTTCTTTTGTGACTTCCATTATGCTATGAAGTCACGCGGTGAGTTTCTTAGATATCGCCATTTTTGCTCTAAAATTTAAACATTACGTTTTTAACGATTTCATTTCTCTGCTGTTTCTTGTCCTTTCACCCATTACAAACATATTCTTTCTACCTCATTTCCCCAGTAATTATACTGCTGCTCTAAAGCTCTTTGTCTCCTAATCAAGGTTATTTGGGGGTTGGTTTGTTGACTGTACGTTTTTTTTGAGAATGGGTTATACTCATTCTTCAATTTTGGATTGCATGCCAAACCTTGTGAAGGTCACACTGTGAAGTCTATCTTATTAGCTAAAGCATTGGTATGTTTGCTTTGGTAGGAAATTACCACGGTTAGGTTCCAACTACAAACTCTCCTCTTGAGCTGTAACTCTAATCTCAGTTTCAGGCTCCTCCTTCGATGCATATCCAGCAGTCCTACCTGCACATGTGCAGTTGAAAGCTCCGAGATTTGGGCAGGGTTTGCCCGGAGAGTGTGGGGCTACACCAACCTAGCTTTCTCTGGGACCTGTTTCTCAGCCTCTAGCAACAGCACTCGCCCCAAACTAATTCTTCAGTCTAGAAAGACCACAGGTTTTCTACCAAGATTTCAGGCACCAACATAGCACTGACTTGAGGCCAACAGTCACAAAAACACTGAAGATTCTCTACTGGACCCTTGTCCTAGTTTCGTCTCCCCTATAGAATTTGCTGTACTTTTTTACACTCTGGGACCTTCAGATAATAATGTTGAATGTTCTGTTAAGAATTTATTCTTTTTTTCCATGGGAAAATTTGGCCAGAAGTTTACTCAGACACATCAGAAGTTCTAGTTTTTAAAAGAGGAACAACCCATTTATGCTTCCTGTCACTGACACGTCTGATCTTATACTATGATTTTTGTCTGGACTCTATGGCTGTTTTCCAGCATTTGCTCTAAGAATTACCTTTTCTTTCATCACATTTTCTTGTACTTAAGGTAAAAGGCATGTTTCAAATTCTAAAATACTTGATCGTACATATCCCGAGTTATCAGTGCCACAAATGATAACAGTGTCACTCAAATTCTAATGATCGCAAGATTAAAATTATTCCCCAGCTCGTGTAATTTTTTATCCTGAGATAGTCTCACTAAATTGCCCATGTAGGATGCAAATCTGCCATCCTCCTGCCTCATCCTTCCTCAGTGCTGAAGCTGCAGGCATGTGTCACCTTGCTGTTTTTAATTTATTTAAGTTTAATTAATTTAATCTCTTGTTCATCTAGCTTTACTTTATTTCAGATAAAATATAAGCAAACAAGTTTTAAGCCCAATCTGTTATCTTCTCTCATCTGAGGTCTTCTGATATTTACAGTCTATGTTTTCCTGATTTTAAAGAATACAAAAGTAGCAATTTCCTGGCTCTGGCAGATCATCTGTTAAGACATCATTCTTCTACCTTTCAATAATCATATTTAGTGCTGCAGTACTTTTAATGGTTCCCATATTAGGGTGTTTCTGCTTATATATTTTAGAATAAGGAGTGCTATGAATAACACTGGTACGCCTCTGCAGTCAGAATATATGGCTTTTGCTTATTTCTCCTCACTATCTACCAAGTTTCATTTCATAATCTTTCTGTCTATAATTTAATTTGATGTTAAGAGTGGTAGTTGTCAGCTTTGACTCATTCATAACTGTAGTAGAAATGCTGCCAGTTTCCCTGCTGAGCATTACTCTGACTTTTCAATTGAGATAGATGTATGTGGTATATTAAGAAACCTATCTTTATGTTTTATGAATAAGAAAAGATGCTAAATTTTGCCAAATGTTTTTTTCAGCTTTGATGGTGATGATCACTGGATTTTTTTTCTAAGCAGTCAAGTGATAAATTGCACTGACAGGCACATATGTGTGTGCACACATGTAACTATTAACTAGCTAATTTTCTAGTGCTACCTAATCATTTATTTACTGTGGAAGGCAAGACGTGGTGGCATGCACCTATAATCCCAGCACTCAGAAGGCTGAGGCAGGAGGATTGCTGCAAGTTCGAGACCAGCCTGAGCTACACAGTGAGTTCAAGGCCAGCCTGACCTGCATGGTGAAACCCTGTCTTACAAAGACAACAAATAATTATTATGAAAATGCTAATCTGAGTAGAAATCACAATCTTGTCTGGTAAACTAAGGAAAACAAGATTATTCTTGACATTCTAACACAACCTCATGCATTTTCATCGTAACAAATAGTAAATAAAACCCAGACTTCAGGGTACTGATAGTTCTAGGTTCAGTCAACAAGGCCCCTTTTCTTTTGAGCACCTCACGATATACTACCAATGAAACACCATCTTTTTAACCTACTTAGTGTAATCTCTATTCCCATAAAACTGTATTACTATTTTTTATCGAATTCTCATTTAATTATTAATGTAATTCCAACTGTTTTTGTTTAGCTTTGTTTTTTGAGACCGGTTGCTACTGTGTATTACATGCCAGCCTAAGTAGCCCAGGCTGGCCTCGAACTCCCAGAGATTCCCCGCATCAGCCTCCCAAGTACTGGGCTTAGAGTCTTGTGCCACCACCCTCAGCTCCAATTCTACAGTAATTTAGTCAGTAGTCTCTTAATTTACTGTGTCTCAATTCAATTAAATCATACAATATTATTCTTCTCACTAGAATATCAGGAAAATTGACAAAAACTTTGTTTTAGAATATAAAAAATGATAATCATATGTGGGAAATTTTTTAAAGCACATATTTCATTTCTAGCTTTTCAAATGACCAAACACTATAATCTTTTTTTTTTTTTTTTGGTACCAGGGATCAAACTCATGACCGTGCATTTGCAAGGCAGGCGCTTATGCCGCTGAGCTAAATACCCAGTCGAACACTATAGTCTTGAAAAGTAAAAAATATGCCTCTTTGTATATGGTCACTCAAGTAATTACCTAAGGGACAAGTTGATTGATGAATCACTTATTTGAGGTTTTGTAAAACTAAGACTACAAACTCTGTATGTGTTTTATCTGAAATTTCTCTAGTAATTACCCATTCCCATGGATTTGATCCAAGATCTATGCCTTATGTTGCCTAATAAAATTACCCCATAAAACGTAAGACAGTAGTAGAGCAATTTCAAGACACTGAAAATGTTCAAAATACACTAAATGTATTTTCAGCTGGCAAGAAAGTAAAGAAAATCCCTACAGGCCAAAAAGCAAATGGCGAGCTGAACAGTACTAATCATAAACTAACAATGTTTTCGGGTTTCCCCAGCTGCCTGAACAGAGAAGACGGCTTTGGATCCAGTAAGTAGGCCCAGGGTAACACAGTGATACAGAGGAAATTCATCTTTGGTGCCCGATTCTCTGTCCCTCAAGTGTTGCTTCCCTTTCTTTTCTTCTCTAAGACTTTCCCAGACCACACTACTCCAAAATTAATTATGCTCTTAGGTTCCTAATTTCTAGTGTTGGTGTTGCTTTTACTCCACTGCCAATTATTTTCAATTAAAATGAATATGTATTAGATATCCCTCAGTTATGTTAAAGCTGATGATTCATCTATCTGTAAACCAACAAGTTATTACAGTAAAAAGATTAGGGTATGATTGCAACCTCCATTACTAAGAGTAGCCCTAATGTTACCCAGCAAAGTGATAACTAGAAATGGAATAAATGAGATGAATGAAGCAGAAGAGACCAAAGCCACCAAAGTATTAATGCAGAGGGAGCGATACGTGTTCTCCTCCTCCAGGCCTTATTCTCTGGACTACTAATCTCTAAAGGTGTCTGTCTTTAGTGAATGGCAGCTACATCATTTATCCAACTGCACTGTTTCCTTCTCTTCAGTATCAACTTGTATTTCAGGTGCCTTTTTACCCCTTTCGTTTCTTTGATATTTTTCCTTTTCTCCGTATCCACTGCCACTGCCCCATTCTACCAGCAAATCCTATTGACTCTGCCTTCAAAACGTATTCAGAGGATGAGCATTTTCATCTCTTCCTGCTCTATGGTCTCCTTCCAGGACTGCTGCATAGTCTTCTAAAAGGCCTCTTTCCTGAAGTCTGTTCTCAACACTGCAGCCGGGAAGAGCCCTTTAAAACATACATTCATTCAACATGCAAAGACTGTTTCCTGAGATTCACATATGAGCTGTAGCTGCTTGAGAATACAAGCGAGTAAAGAGATAAAAATCACTGATCTCATGAAGCTTCAGCACCCCAGAAGCAATGAGAAAACAAAAACGGGATGTGTGAGTAGAATACACAGTGAGTCTCTCTCAGAGCAATGAGGAAAACACAGCACAGGGTAAGAGGACAGAGTACCAGGTAAAAAGGCCTGTGTAGCGTCGATTCAAATAAGGAGCAGGGCCTCAGCTTCATTAGCAAAGTAACTTTCCTGCAAAGATCTGAAGGAGGTAAGGAGAAAGCCAGAAAGTTATCAGGAGGAAGAAGACGTTAACATTTAGTCTCTCTTACTTTTTGGTTCCTTAGGACTACACTGACCACATCATAAGCTGAAAGATTTTAAACTTGTTGTTTTTGTCTAACTCGTACCTAGATTATAACCCTTCGACTTCCCTAATAAGCCACAAGGGCTTTTTTCGACATGATAAATGAAGTGAAGTATTAGAAACTACTCACTCATGCAAGAGACCTTTGTCTTTTTCTAGAATTTAATTAGGAGTTTCATCTTTTATTTCATTGGGTTTTGATGGAAAGGCTTGTATTTTTGATATGTACATATGGCGTATCTAATATTCTGGGGAAAAAGAGCAAATATATCCAACTGGATTGAGCTCACTAAGGTTATTAACATTTTTCAAGCACAAATACAGACTGGATTTTCAGACAAAGCCAGTTATAAAACCAGCAATAAGCAAAGTCATCAGGTTTCTTAACCAAATAAAATTAGCACAAAATTCTGGACCTCTAAATGCTCGTTAATTTCTACCTAATTGGATGAGCCGAGCACAGCGCTCAGTTTTACCTTCCGGTGGTCTGTTGGACGTTGCCACAACGACGACCCCATTTTTGAACAGATTTTCAAAAAGCTGTTTTAGAATCATGGCATCAGCAATGTCAGTGACCTATGGACAACAACACATTTGTTTTATTTTAATTTCACTTCTGCTCTAACAAATTTACTAATGGCTCATCTTTTCTCAAGATGGAAGTGAATTCAAAGAGAAAAATTCTAATTATCCCCATGAAGAAAAGAATAGACAATTAAAAGCATGAAAGACTGTGTAACAGCCTTTTAAACTTAACTCCTCTCTTTTTTTACAAGCCTATCATTTTTACACAAATTATCAAATGATTCCATGTTAACTTCTTTTATAGAACTACAGGTGGAAAGCATAAATAATTGTCCTAAACATTTAAGAAGTCTAATTAATTAGAACACGATCAACTCCCTTCTCCGGCTGCCACCCGCCCTCCTCCACATACTCCAAAAAGCAGAAAAATAAAATAAAATACACAGGCTCTTTGCAATTTCTGATACTTTTCGGGCAAGGGTCCTTAGAAAGGTGACTTTAAATGTTCATGGGACTTCAGAAATAAGGACAAGTAGCCAGTGAGACATAATCAGCTGCCGTTGAAAATAGAATGATATGACATAGATACTATTGTGTAATTGTTGCACAAAACAATTCAACAGATGGCCCATCACAAAAATAAGCAATTTCATTGTTCTTTTTAAGTGCCTTCTATTACTGTCCATGAATAATCAAAAGGCACTGCAGTCACTTCCAGCACAGCCAGCCTCTGCTAACCTTCACAAACACAAATATTCCTTATTTAAAAAAAAAAAAGAAACTATAAGAACACTTAATACAGTGCTTTGGGCAAAAAAAACTAGCAATGCATAATGCACATAAAACTATTCATCAGTTAGGTTACAAAGAAATACAACTACTCATCTTTTCTAAAATTATTTATTTTTAAAATTCATAATGAAAACGTCAGCTTAATAATTTTTCAACTTTTAAAATTCACAAAGAAAAATAGCAGCAAGGAAAGTTGACTTCAAAATTAAATGTATAATGAAAGCTGATTTTAATCATTGCTACTTCCCTAAGTATGTAACAACATGAACTACCCTCAGTGTGAAATGTTTTGGTATTTCTTTATTAATATATTGCAAGTAATCTTAATAAAAACTTGCTTTACATAGAATTGCTAATTATATTACACTATTATTTTAAAGCCCTGTAAGGGAACACAGAAACTAGTGGAATTCTTACAATTTGTTCAAAATACTAAGCTACTAACTAAATGGTTATAATACAACTAATAACAACCTGGGTCTAAATCACATTTCTCTTTACAGCTGATATCTTATTCAGAGTTTAATGATCTTTTTCCCACCTGAATGAAACAAAACCATGCAAGGGGGAGGTGCGATTTTCTTTATCTGTCTCAAGCTGCAACTTGAAAACATAGTAACTAAAAATTACTCGAGATTCCTTACATTAAAAAGACTTCAGGAACTTCCAAAGTGGAGATTGAAAAGAAAAGTGGCACTGATATTATTTAACTTAGAGTTTAGGATCACTGTCAAATTTTGCTTCCGCAAAACCAGTCACAGAGAAGGCCCTTTTCAAATGCATGAACACCAGTGGCATTTCTGATGAGAGGACGGCCAGGCTTGCAAATTTTAGTAGCAATAGCACTTTCAAATTGAATCTCAACATACTCACTTAAAAAACATATGCCAATTAAAAGTTACTTAATTGCAGAGAGTAATGATGGTCGATTATACTGCTAATACTTTTGAAAAGATGAAAAATAGCTTGCGTCGCCTCGCCTAAGGTTCAAAAAAAGTGAAGACACATGTAGCTTATAACACAGTACAAAGATTTAAATTGAAGAAGGAAGGAAGCAAATAGTAAAGGTTTATGGTTTTATATTGCAGAATGCTTCTGCTTTATCAGAGTACATTAACTTGGAGGATGTATAACTAATTAATAAAGCAGGAGTCACTTAGTGTAGCTGGGTGCCAGTGTACACTCTTTTGATCTTATTCCAGCGCTTGTTCGGCTTTGCTGGAGAACAGTAATTTTACAGTATAAGTGAACAGAAGACAATTGGCCCCACATTCTTGGAGAGCCAGCTTTTTCAGCACCCAGCATTTCATTACCATCAGGAACAAAAGAGAAGGCTACAGATTACCAATAAGGGTAGTCTGCTAATACCGAGTGGAGACATTTCATTAGCATTAAAGAGAAGAGACTTTTTTATGACCTAGAGTTGCTTTCCATTATGACTCACTTATAAAAAGGGGGGAGCCTAATGGTTAATTTACATATGTAAGTGCCTCAGTCTCAGTCCTCCACTGATTGGTACAATGCCATGTAATGAGTGACAAACATAAGCATGCATTATCAGTAATTAGTATTAGCACAAAAATAAGCACCTATTTTTTATTAGCAGTTTTTAATAGCTTTCCTGCTTTATAAAAATGGTTGAACTATTTTTTAAATGAAATATTGATAGCTTACAGAGGAGACTCTTACAAGATAACTCTGCTAATTTTTCTTACCATATTAGTAAAACATCTATCACTGTCCCTAAAAAGAGACATGAAGACATAGCATTTTTTTAAAAAATCAGTTTCCCTCAGTGTTTTCATATCTTCAGAATCATACACAGTTTAACAACATAAATTCAAAGAGGACATAACAATTAGCCTTGAAGAAAACTCTGAGGATAGACTATTCTTTTATTTTAGCAACTAACATATGTTTTTAAAAAAAATCTATCTAGATATATTTCTCAGCCAAAATAAGAATAGTGTATCTCCTTACCACAGGTAAAACTGAAATACTACAATTAGCAAAGATGACCAAGCTAGTGAAGAACACATTCTGCAAATGTGATATAAATGCTAACAAAACATAATCTTAAAAATTCCTTAAGTTTAAAAAGACGAGTATATCCTTGCATTTAAGCAGCAATAATTCCCAATCATCCCCTTAGTAAAATAAATATTATATTAATTAACATCACCTAAAGGCCAATAATAATTAGCTAAAAATCAAGACTCCTAAAATGATTTGATCTGAAAAATGAAGTGATGATTGTAGACATACTGTCACTAAGGATAAAGCACCTAAAATTGTTTTTTTCTAATAAATCAGCAAGTATTATACTAGGCTTCATAGACTTAAGGATAACTTTCAGGTTTTATTATTAAAACACCTACCAAAACTCATCCAGCTCTAGAGCTACATATTTAAACACACAATACAAGGCTTTCCCAAGGGAAACGTACAACATAGTTGTGACTAATAAGAGCGCTGACACTGGACTTAAACTTGTTGGTTACTATCTCTGTGACTTTGGTCAAATTACTTAACCTCTATGACTCTCAATTTCCTCATCAACATAATGAAAGCAGTAATAAAACCAACCCTGCAAAAATTATAATGAGATATATATTAAACAAGAAATTTTAACTACGGCTATTATATATATTATGCATGTTTGTATAATTCCATATAATTAATGTATGATTTGCAGAATTTTAGTTATGAATGGAATGATATATATAGCATAGCACAGCAGTTAAAAACGAGCACACAGCAAGCAGTGGCTGAATCACAGAACTATACATAAGAGGGGCTGGGAATGTAGCTGAGAGGGCTTCTCAGCAACCCTGAGGTCCTTGGTTCAATCCCCAGCACCACAAAAGAAAAGACACAAAGAATATACATAATAACTGGGTGTGGTGACACAGATCTGTCAGCTCAGAACTCAGAAGCTAAGAGGATCACAAGTTCACAAGTTCCAGCCCAGCCTGAGCAACTTAGCAAAACCCTTTCTCAAAATTAAAAAAAAAAAAATTTAAAAAAGAGCTGAGGATGTAGCATATATAAATGATAGATGAAATATTAGCAGTCCAATAAATAAGTGGGCAACACCTCAAACAGTTCATAAGAGACAAGTTTAGTAAGTAAACAAATGTGACAAAATCAATCATATTACTAAGTGAATATAAATTAAAACAATGTACCTTTTTTCCTATATTAGACAAAAGTGTTCAGATAATTCAGTGTGACAGGAACAAGTATGGGATGGAGCTGGAATGTTCTTTGGGTTCTAGAAATGTAGATTTTGTTTGAGAAGCACTATTAAATATAAAGGGAGCAGGACTTACTTAATAGAACTACTTCACTAGTTATCATCTGATACTAAGTTTCATGCATTCTCAGACACTGTTCTAGACAGTAGAATATAGAGTAGATCACCAACAATAAACATAAAAAACAAGTAAATATAAGTTCAAATTTATATATGTCATGGGAGGATAAGGGGCATCAAAACCGTAGACAGCAATGAAAAACTGCTGTCTTAAATAGGGTGTTAGGTTCTTGCTAAGAAAGAGATAGTTATCACCTTAGCAAAGGTCAGAAGGAGACCTTAAGTACATGCGAGGGGTGTAACAGGAGCATACAGTAAAAATTGTTGCCTGGGAATTAGAACAGTACACAAACAACTCAAACCTGTGGCCAGAGATAGGAGATTAGAGGCAACAGTCCAGCCTCGAAGACCAAATTAATCTGGGTGTGTCCAGTGATTTAAGACACTAATGCAGGAGGATAGCTTGAGCCAAGGAGTTCAAATCAGTCTGTGCAGCACAAGGAGAACTGGGTTCAAAACTAAATAAATAAAGGAAAGACTGTGTTTCCCACTTTTCTTCCTAGCAGCTTTAAATATGTTATTCAAGCATCTGTCCTCCAATTTACAAGGACCCACACTGCCTTGCCCTGAGCCAGCACCAGTTGTGAGTCAGGAGGAGAACCATGAAGTCAACTCACCCTTCCCGTGAGCTAGCAGCAGGCATGAAGGCCAGAAGAACTAAGACGTCAACCCGCCCCTCCTGCGAGCCAGCTGGCATGCAGGCTGGGAGACAAGAAGAGCCCCCCAACCCCACTGGTAGGCAACTGGCAGATTCGGAGGAACACAGACTGAGTTCATAGCAACTGAGGTACAAAAAACAACTTAATGCTTGTATAGTTTGATTGACTTTGCCAGCCTAAAGCCAGTAGTCTGAGCATCTGTTCAGAGGATAATAATATGCAATATAACAACTATGGGGGAATTCCTTTATTTTTTGAAATCCTAAAATAAAATAAAAAAAAAATGATCCACATATACTAATATAAATGTGTGTGTGTGCATGTGTGTGTGTGTGTGTGTGTGTGTGTTTCTAGTTGGCATGTGCACGTCCCTCTCTGCCTGGATTTTTGTAGAATTCTCCCTGCCTTAAATGTATAAGCAATAAGTCTCTGGACTTATTCTCTGTGTGGTAGTGTATTGAATTTGCACCTTTCACCTGAAAAATAAGAAGCTACCTCAAATTGGGTTTCCCTCAGCACCACAGCCATGATTAGTCAGAGGGCATGAACTGGAACAGGTCAGACGAGAGCTACAAAGCTGTCTGCCAGTTTTCTCAGGTAAGGGATTCCCAGAGACGGGTCAGAGAGCTATGCATAAAGCATCCTTCAGGTGTAGGAAGGACCCCACCCGGCTCCCCTGCATCTCCCTTAGGGCAGGGCAGCCGGCCATTGTGGTCCCTGACTTAGGGAGGGGAAGTCACAGTGGGGGACACCACTCCATGTGGCAGGAATGAAGTGGAAACCATGCTGGTTTGTTTTAAACCAGTGAGTGCTGGGGATCAGAGTGGTGGTGCCGCAACATTTGGGGCACCCTTTTATCCTACAGAACTGTAGGGAAGGAGACATTTCAGTGTGGGTTTGGACGCGTGCTACCCTGACGTTGGTGTGCTGGAGAGGCTTCTATAGATCCAGCAGCAGAGTGAGGATTCAGGATCCCAGTTCTGTACAGAGCTCACCTCCTTCACTGTGGGAAGCAATCCTTCCCTCACACTGTGGCCGTCTCTGGCTCTTCACAACAGCAGGTGTAGGTAAATGCTGGCCTCTTCTTGGGGGCATTCATTAGTTTTCCTTGTGGTCAACCTTAACACACTAGTTACTACCCTAAACCCAACTCTATGCTCATCTCACTACAGGAATAACTCTACTGTGCTAAACTTTGGGATTAAATAAATGCAACCAATTTGTAATCAGTCTTGTTCTGCTGTCTCTGCACATATTTTCTATCTGGGAAAGGAATATTTACACCCAGTTATTAACCATGGCTCCTGAACTATGAAGAAGATAGAACTGGAAACGGCAGCGAGCAATGAACCAGGTTGAACATGTCAAAGAGAAGATGGCAGAGGAAGGCAGACCTGGGCACGAGGAAGGACACTACAGAACACGGTATTTCTCCCAGAGAGTCTGAGCCTATAGAGCACAGGCTTTCCTGTCGTCTGCACCCTAAAGCCAACAGATAGACACCTCATCTCTGCTCTCCCTGCACTTTATTTCACCAGGTACTTCTCCTTCCATTGCAGAAGGTGACACTCTGCATAGCACTCTGACCAATGTTTATACTATATTTTACAGGACACAGGGAAAATCCCTATGCCATCAACACAACAGTAAAACAAGAAGGGACAGGTCGCGTTCTCATGGCAACTATTAAAAGAAAGAGACATAGGAGATCCGCCTAAAGAAAGGAACTTCTGGAGACCAGGCTGGGAACAGCGCTGAGGTGCCACATGAGGACTGAACCCGGGGCGAGGCTTGGGGCCGGGGAGGTGTGGGGGTGACCATGGAGCCCCTGCACCCTTCCTCTTAAGGGGACTCATCCACTGGCCATGTCTTCTTACTCCTGTAAGCCTCCCTCTGTCCGTGGGAAAGGAGCTGGGAGCACCCCATTCCCCACTCCATGCCACCCAAGCCCGAGGTTTCCGACAAGCTTGAGGACTAGCGACTCATAGGGCACATGCTCAGGGACAGTCTCTTTAGCTCTGGGGCAAGTAGAGTCTTGTCATATAGAATAAACTCTTCAAAGCAACTGAGATGAAACGGTAAATGATTAAATAAACACGAAACTAAGTCAGGCAGCGGGAGATACCCCTATCACATCTGCCTCTTTGTTAGTAACATTTTACAAGGGTCTATTTCTTCTTGATCTTTCTGACACTCAATATGTAAAATGAAAAAAAAAAAATTTCAGACAGGTTCTGGCTATATAGTCCAGGGCTTGAACTAGAGGTGATCTTCCTGCCTCAGCCTCCCGAGTGCTGATTATTACAGGCATGCACTACAGTGACCCGGGAAAAATTATTTTTGTTTCCTGTTATTTCTTTTGCAAGACTGGGCCCATCTGGAACATTAGTAACCTAACGGTTACCTTTGGTTCCTTCTCCCCATCTATCTGAACTGAATGGAGAACGCCCACAGCAAACAGACATGTTTATGTTAGGGCTTCACTAATATGATGCTATTAAGATTTTGGGGAGCACTAGAACTTTCATCTTCATGATCCCCTTCCTCTATCAAAACACAAAAAAAATTAAGAATCCAAAACTGTACTGGTAGAAAAACAAATACAGTACAGATAGATATGCAAACAGGCTAGATTTATTACTGTATATCCATTTATCCAGATTTTAAATGATGTAAAATTAAGAAATTTTCATGATTCTTTTCTTTTTTTTAGGCAAGGTCTCACTATGTAGCCCAGGCGGGCCTTGAACTCACCACAATCCTCCTGCCTCAGCCTCCTGAGAGCTGGCAGTATAAGTGTGCAATTCCACACCTGGCTAAGACATTTTCGTAAATTCTTTTCTTTTTTTTGACAGAGTCTCAATATGCAGTTCAGGCTGGTCTTGTACTCACAGTGCTTCTTCTACCTCAGTTTCCCAAGTGCTGGGATTACAGGCGTGCACCACCATGCTCAGCTTTCACAAATTTTAAACTGTATCAAGGGCCCTGGCCACTGTGACTACTAATAAGTAAGTTGGCCCTGCTTGTTCTACATTTTCCTCAGGCTCATGTGCTTTACAATGCAAAGTTTCAAAGCTCCCTAACTTTCTTAGTCTTTGAAAAGCCCACATGCCACCGACATGTGACAATCATTCATCTGAATATCTCGAAATGTAAATTTTTAAAGGTCAAAGTAATGATTTTATACCTAGGAAATTCTGCTGCCTTTAGATCCTTCATATCTATGTGAGTAAAACAATCAGTACTTTAAATGAAACAAGGATGTAAAAACACATTTTAAACCATAAATCATTTCATAAAGTTTGGCTATCAATATACCACTTAACTGTTGAAAATTGAAACTTTAACTGTGCTAATTCAGTTTTATATAGGGCTACGCTGAGTAAGAGGCTAATAACAGAAAATTGGAAGAAGTAACTTTTTTTAAGAGGCTTGAATTCAGGGCCTTCACACAAGAGCTACCTCCCTGGTCCTCTTTTAATTTTTATTTTGAGGCAGTCCTGCTAAATTGCCCAGGTGGGCCTCAAACGTGAGATCTTCCTGCCTCATCCTCCCATAGTGCTGGGATTAAAGGCCTGCACCACCACCTGTAGCTTATTG
This sequence comes from Hydrochoerus hydrochaeris, assembly GCA_004027455.1. NCBI lineage: Eukaryota > Metazoa > Chordata > Mammalia > Rodentia > Hydrochaeridae > Hydrochoerus > Hydrochoerus hydrochaeris. The sequence goes on from PVLA01005380.1 coordinate 86,788, forward strand.
ATGCCATTAGTCAGTGCCATTGTCACAACTAGTCGAGGCCCCCCACTTTCCGCAATGCCTGAGTGTACTCCGTGTGCTCCACAGTACAAAGGGGGAGCGTCAGGCTGCCTTAATATGATCAGAGGGAGGAAGAAGCCAAGAGCCTCTGGGTGAACCACTGTTTCCTCTCCATTGTTAATCCAAGCCAGTGCAGGTCCCATGATCCAGCTGATGGAGGAGATCTGTCAGGCGGGATTCAGGATAAAAGAGTGCTGACCACACACATAACAGCCCTCGTTACTAATCCTCCCACGAAACACGGGTCAGGAAAGGACTCACTACCTACCAATCGACAGGCGTAACATCAGCAAACACTAAGACCAGAAGAAACTTTCAAAGTTCAGCTAAGGGCATCTTTTCCTTTATCAAGATTCTGTGTGACACAAGACTTCAGTGAAATGTGTGAGCCACTGGACTTTATATAATGCTTTAAAAAATACTCAAGCATCTCTAATGACATTGTTTTAAAAATACACTGTCTCTGTGTATAGGCAAAGGGGGCGGAGAGCCACTGACCATACCTTAGAAGTGGGGATAAACTTTTCCTGTAAAAGACTGAGGAGTAAAGATTTTAGGCTTTGCAAGCTACAGAGACTCTCTGATGGATTTTTATTTTGTTTTCTTTTCTTTCTTCCTAGTTCCTTTGTTACAGGCAGCTGAGCTAGTGAGAAATGTTAGAGGTCGTCAGACAGGGCTAGGCCTTCAAAGAAGCCAGCACAGAGGACCAGATGTCCGGTGACCTTGGAGGAGACACACAGCTCTTGCTGTGGGCCAGATCTCAGGACAGAAGGCAAAACAAATGCAGCCACACCCTCAAATATAATCCTTAGGGATTAGGTCTGGATCACCTTGAGAAGCCAGGAGTCACTGATCTATAAGAATGCTCGCCTGCTACGAGACTGGCTTCCCCATTTGTCCCCGATTTGGTCAATTTCACCTAAACAATTAAACTTACTGGTTGACCATAGCTCTGTCCTACCTTATGCCCATCTACCTCGCAAGTTCCCAGTTTCCCACTTTAGACCCACCTCGCCTTATGGTTTTCCTCTATGAAAATCCCGAGAAAATACAGAATCTTTGGCAACCCATTCGAGACCCCTTCTGTCTTGCTCACCCAGACAGAAGCTTTTCTTTCTCTCAATAAATATTTCTGCTCTACACCTCCGCTGTTCTTAAAATTCATTCTCGGATTTTAGAGAACACGAACTCATTCCGGACATAGGAGGTTGGGAGTTTCATTGCCCTGTATCACCTTTCAGGGTGTAAAAATCTTTCCTTTTTGATGGGCCATACAGAACCAGGTGGGGCAGACGCACAGGTTATGATTTGCTGATCATCAAACAAGACAGTAAAATTGAAGTCGCAAGAAAGGCTCAATTCATAAATGGATGGGGAGGGAATGAGTAATATTTAAACCTTCACATCTTATTCAACATACCATTCTATGCCTATGAAAAAATCTCTATGTACCTGAAATTCATCAAAGCATAGGAGACCTGCTTCTTGGCTGATTTCTTCAGCTATGGGAGCTATTGGGTCATATGATTTCGTCATGAATCCTGGTTTCCTTTTTGGCAAATTCTGTTTAAGGCGATGTATTCCTTAGATGGAGGAAATTAAAAGCAAGAATTAATGTACATTTCAAACAATGACAGCATGGTTTTAAAGCCCCACATGAAACTTCAGTGAAGACATAAAAATTAGGTTTAAATGGGATTACAACTAAACTCGATTTTTGAAACTGGTTGTGTTTTCTCAATAAATTATGCAACTAGTATAAACTTAAAGTTGTGAGGAAACCTCTGCCCTCCAGAATCACTCTGGAGATGACAAAGCGCTGGTAACCGGAACCCTGATAATTTCAGGGATGGGAGAGGGGGTTGTGGTCCTGCCCCAGAAGTGCGTGTTCTCTCCCTCCCCATCACATCTAACCAAATGGCCCCTCTTCCCAGTCCTGTACACCGAAGCCAGCCCCATTTCATTTGTTTTATGTGCACTGACTACTAAGACTCAGGAAAAAACCCACAGTGTTCCTAGGCTGGGAGGTCACAGTCCAGCTGACAGTCAAACCACAGAATAATGGAATAAAAGCTGGGCGTGGTGCTACACACACGTGATCCCAGCACAGTGGAGGCTGAGGCAGGAGGGTTGCCGTGACTCTGGACAAGCCTAGATTATATTGTAGGTTCAAAGCCAGCCTGGACTATACAGCAGACACCTTATCTCAGAAAAAAAAAAAAATCTCAAAACAATGTGTTCTTAATACTTTTTTTTTTTCATCAACCAGGTTAGTAGAAATTTTTAAAATGCCTGCTCTTCAAATCTTCAGCTAGTAACTTCCATTCTCTGATTTGGAAGTAATGAATTGGTTTTTAAGAACCAACTCTGAATGCACTACTATTTCAATACAGTACAAAACAAATGAAACCAAACAAAGTCTTACTATAAGCAAAAATCGAATTGCTTTTTAGTTTTTCAGTTTTGCTGTTGCTGTTGGCTTTTGTTTTGTTTTTCAAGGACAGGGTCTCACTATGTAGTTCAGAGTGGCCTTGATTCATTATATAGCCTTGGCTGGCCTCCAACTTGCAGTGATCCTCCTGCCTCAGCCTCCCAACTGTTGAGAAAATAGGCATGTACCACCACACCAGGCCAAAACATTTTTAATTATATATATATATATATATATATATATATATATATATATATAATTAAAATATATATATATTTTTAAATTATATATATATATATATAAATTTTAATTATATAATTAAAATATATTTTTTATTTATATATATATATATTTTTTTTATATATATATATATATATATATATATATATATATATATATATATTTCACTGCAAAACATTCACTGGAAAAAACTTTTATAGAGTTTGTCCACTGAAGAATAACTTCTCTCCGATCATTTTTAACTTACTTTTATGTACATCTAGCATGAAGCCATGAAAATGGACCCGTTTTTTCCTTTTCATTTCCACATAAGCATAAAATATATCCATCACCATTGTTTTTCCTGTACCTTAAAAATAAAAATAAGAAGAATGCTATTATACAGTATATACTGATTGCTCTAATGATCATCATTAGTTTTGAGACAGTGAAACACATTCCAACTGGAAAGCTGAAACCTATGTTACTTTTTTAGTGGGCTTTTTACTCAGTATACTGAACTGGCTAGCCAGCCACTCTAGTGCTATGACCCAGTAGCTCCCATAGCTGAAACCCTAGCTACTGAGGAGGCTGAGGCAGGAGGGTCACAAATTCAAGGTCAGCCTGGGTAACTTAATGAGACTTTGTCTCAACAAAAAATAAATAAGTAAAAAGGCTGGAGATGTAGACCAGCATACCCTGCATTCAATCCCCAGCACCAAAACAAAAATTCGATTTTAAAAAAAATATTGGTATTATCCTTTATGGTTAGGAAATACGTACAGCTTTTAGTTAACATTACAGGGCTATTTTCCCCAGACATAACATCTACTTCTATGTTTATAAAAGATTTGTAGATTACTTTTCAGCCTTTGCTTCTAAAAGACATTAGTATAAATATAATAATTAATGAATTAGTCAATTAATTACTGGGTCATAAGGAACTGTTTTAGATAACATAGAAAAAATTAAGAAATGCGAAGAAAAGATGAGAAAAGTAAAAACGATTAATATCTGACATATAGACCGAAAATCAACTAGGCAGATGAGACTTGGAGAATGATCTACAGCACATCTTTAAAAGATGGGAAAATAAACTTTCACACTGAGACCCGCTTTTATTCTGGTGCAGTCAATGTCATAATTAAAGGATCATCTAGGTTTCAACACTCTGAAACTTTTAATCACCACGATCACATCAGTCACTGAATAGTCAACAGCCTGAGCATTTAACACAGAGGGGCAGGAGAGCCTTGCTTGCCCGATGGGGAACCCAGAGCCAGCCCAGCAGCGGCCAGGCTGTGGGCACTGGCCCCACACCGCGTCCTCCCACCCTCCACCCCGGCCCATTCCACCCGCCCAGCTGCCGTCACTCAAAGTTAAAGCGCTGAGTCTCAGCTCTGGGCTTCCCTCTACTCCACGGCACCCCTGGGCCCGAATGTTGTCATGGGCAGAAGAGGGGACTCCAGAGTCCCAGAAACAACAGCAACAAAAAGTAATTTTCTGTATGTAAATATGAAAGGATTTAAACTACCCAGAGTGTGTATTCACTGACGAGAATAAGTTAGGAATTAAACAGATATTTAGAAAATTACCCCGTGTTTGGAAATTAAGTAACATGCATCCTGGGGCAACTGCAAAAATTATTTTTAAATTTACAAAGTTGTTAAAACTGAATGAAAATTTAAAATGCAACTGTATCAATTTTGATTGATGCCACTGAAGCAGCACTTAGACATAAATTTATACTTTGAATGCTTATATGAAAAACAAACTTTAAAATCATCTGAATTTCTACTTTAATAAAAGGCAGCCCATAAGATCAAAAGTATGAAAAATGAAATAATAAAGAGCAGGAATAACAGACCAGAAAGGAGACAATAATAGATTCAGTAGAATGAAAAGCTGATTCTTTCAAAGCAAAAAATAATGATTGGTTAAAAACCCTAGCGAGGGCCGGGGATTTAGCTCAGTGGTGTAAGCACCTCCCTGGCAAGCACTAGGTCGTGAGTTCAATCCCCGGTACCAAAAAAAAAAAAAAAAACCCTAGCAATCTGAGAAAAAAGACATGAAGACACAAATTATCAATATCAGGAATGAAAGAGAAGTATCACTATAGCCTCCAGCGATATTAAAAGGGTAATAAAAAAAAGTAAGTTAAAGAGTAATAACAAATTATAAACAACTAGAGCTCCAGTGGCATAACCAGTTACCAAACAGTACTTATGTAACAAATTATAAACAACAACTTTCTGTCAATAAATTCAGCTTAAATAAAAGGGATGAATTCCTTGGAAAATGTAAATGATCAAAACTAGCACAAAAATAAATTTAAATAACCATATTTATATAGAAATTAAATTTATGAGTAATAACTTTCCCACTAAAAACACTTCAGGTTCAAACGGCTTCAGCACTGAAAACTAATCAAATATATTAGGACTCAACAGCACTAATCTCATATAAACTCCTCAGAAAATAGAGGAAGAAGAAATACTTCCTGCATATTTTTTTTCCTTATGCTTGAATTTTTTTTACCGGTACCAGGGATCAAACTCACGACCATGCACTTGCAAGGCAGGCGTTTATGCCGCTAAGCTAAATCCCCAGCCCTGAAATACTTCCTAATTCATTTCATGAGGCCAGCAATAAACAAAAGTATATATATTATTATCAAATGAGAGGTTTATAGCAGAAATATAATGATGGCTTATTAAAAATCAATCAATATGGGCCGGGGATTTAGCTCAGCAGTATAAGCGTCCGCCTGGCAAGTGCAAGGTCATGAGTTTGATACCTGGTACCCAAACAAAAAAATAAATAAATAAATATAAATCATCATATTAAGAATATAAAAGAGTAAGGCATGGTGCTATCTAGGAGGCTGAGACAGGAAAATCACAAGTTTAAGCTCAGCCTGGGAAACTATGTGGTTCCAAAATTAGTAACAATAATAATAATAGGGCTGGGAGTGTCATTCCATATGAAGGCTTTGGTTTCAACCTCAGACTTGCAAAAAATAAAGAAAAAAATGTTCCATTACAACATAACATTTGAAAGAAAATTAACAAACGTGAGTACCCAGCAGATTCGGGATCTGTGAAGGCTTGTGTCTAGATGCCCTCCCCACAAAGCCTCATGCAGTCACAGGCTTGAGGCTTTTCAGAGGCAGCTGAATCTAGAGCGTGTCACCCACTCACGGTGGATTAAGAGTGGAAGGACTAGCTAGGCACCAGGATGGCGGAGCAGAGAAAGGGCCTCTCTGAGAGTCGCCATTCAGACACTGAAATAGAGCAACGTGAGGAAGACAAGAAGGAGGCAAGTGGGTCCCCAGGACCCAGGAAGGATCTGAAGTACGAAATGAAGCCATGGAGAGAGTGAAGAAGAAGGAGGCAGTCAGCAGCACCTGCTCTCTGACGAGGAACTCACTGAACAAGAGTGTGGGTGAATCCTGCAGACACACGCTGATAGCCGGCAGCCTCAGAGGACTCCATGGAGACACAGCAGTGGTCGGGAGCAGTGAATGCGAATCACTGCACCTGCTGGTGGTGAGTGCTGAGGGCTGGTCGTCCTGTGCGAGACAGCAACTGGCCAGGAAAGGGGGCAGCCAAGCTCAGAACTCACCCAGCGCTGCGTCCACTCTGTCTAGTGCCTCCCAGCTGGGCTCAGGCCCAAGGAAGGTGCTCGGACAGGTGCAGGATGAATGGGTCTGGTCCCAGCCAGAAGATTATCCTCTACCCCGCCAAAAAGCTACCACAGCCTTGCTGGAATAGATCAGCATGGATTGGACTCTGTCCCCCGGCACTGTCTAGCAGTGACAGCAGAGACTAACCTGGCAGTGGGCGCTCTCTCTCGCTCTCTCTCTCTCTCTCTCTCTCTCTCTCTCTCTCTCATTTGTTTATTGTGGTGGTGGTGGTGGTTTTAGGTATTTTGTTTTATCTTTGTTTTTTCTCCTTCATTGTTTTTATGAGTGTGAAAATGGTTTCTAGCCTCTTTGTGGCTGTTGTTTGTTTTATTCTTCCTTTTATTTCTTCCTTCTCGCTTTCTCTCCAGGCTTCTGCACCAGTTCCCCAAAGTTAGTCTGATTCTCCTTTGTCTTCCAGCCTTACACCTAAACTCTTCTTCTACTTCTCTATTTTTACCCTAACCCCTTTCAAATTTTAACCCTAAGGGTAAAATTGACATAGGAAGGACTTATATACTGCATATAATTTTCTGGTCTGTTTTAGATTTCATTACATAACCACAAATCTAGTTCATATGGGTAAAGAGGGCAAATTAATGGTTACCTCAGTTTGTCATTTTTTTAGGCTGTGATTGTGATTGATGCTACTGTTGTTGCTTATGGGATCATTCTAGGCCAGAAGTGACAACTGTTATAAACAGCTATCCAGTATAAAAAAATAAAATAAAATAAACAGCTATCCTTCCTGGTATTCCAAGATTGAGATTCACTCAGGGTCACACAAAATACTGCAGGGCAGTGCCAGAGAACCAGAGGCTGGGCCAAACAGGTGGCAACTTCTCATCCCCAACAAACTGAAGATGTAGGATCTTGCAAAAGACTCAAAACCAAAAACCAGTTACATCTGGAGGATACATTGGAGAAGTCACTTCCTAAGGATTCTAAATATTATTTAAAAAACAACCCACCATAGGCAATTTATAAGCTCAAGCCAGGAATTAAACTAAAAAAAAAAAAGGAGGAAGAGGAGGAGGAGGAGGAGGAAGAAGAAGAAGAAGAAGAAGAAGATGAAGAAGAAGAAGAAGAAGAAGAAGAAGAAGAAGAAGAAGAAGAAGAAGAAGAAGAAGAAGAAGAAGAAGAAGAAGAAGAAGAAGAAAAGATACTTAAACAAGATGGAACCCCAGACATCCAGTTCAGCAAAGGCAAATCTGAGGTGGGACAATCCAAAAGCCACCCACTGGCCTCTCCAAAGTGGTAACAAAAAAACTGAGTGAGGCCCCAGAAAAAAATCAAATCATAAATAATTTCTCAGATAACCACAGAGACGGTATTCACAATGAAAACCATGCTTAGTGACTCTAGAGCAGATATAGAGAAAAAAAAAATAGAGAAAATTTTGGAAGCCATGAGTGCTCAGCACAGGAAAGAAATGGAATCCATAAGGAAGATTCAAGCAGATATCCAGAGGAATAAAAATTCCATTGAAAGTATTCACAGCAGATTAAATGAATGTGAGGACAGATACAGAAGACAGGCTTGTGGCTAGCAATCATGAAAAGAATTATTTCTTAAAAATAGCAAGGGAAGCTAGGCATGGTGGTGCACACCTGTAACCCTAGCACTTGGGAGGCTGGGGCAGGAGGATTGCTGCAGGTTCAAAGCCAGCCTGGGCTACAAAGTCAGTTCAAGGCCAGCCTCAACAGTATAGTGAAATCGTGTCCCAAACAGACCAAAAAAAAAAGCAAGAGACCATGAGAAATCAATTTACCAACTGCTAGATGAGGCAAAGAATAATAATTTAAGATTGACTGGAATTAAATGAAAAAGCAGAAAATAGCAGATGATATATATTAAGAAAAACTGTTCACAGACATGACAGCAGAAAACTTCCTTAGAAAGAAAAACAAACTTGACATACAGATAGGTGAAGCATACAGAACTCCAATTATCCATGATCAAAAAAAAAAAAAAATCCACAGTAACGCAAGTCATAATCAAGATTCCAGGGCTGGGGATTTAGCTCAGTGGCATAAGTGCCTGCCTTGCAAGTCACAGTTGTAAGTTCAATCCCTGGTATCAAAAAAAAAAAAAAAAAAAAAGATTCCAGAGATTCAACCCAAGAACAGAATTTTAAAAGCTGATAGAGAAAAGAAACCAATCACATTTAAAGGAAAGCTCATCAGAATCACAGCTGACTTCTCAATGCAAACACTCAAGAGAAAGAGAGCTTGGAATGAAGTATTCAAGTTCTAAAGGCAACTTCAACCCAGATTGATATACCCCACAAATATACCTTTCAAAACTGATGAAGAAATAAGACTTCCATGACAAAGAACATGTAAGGAAATTTATGACCACCAAATCAGCACTCCAAAATGTTTTGAAGGACATTCTAGAAAGAGATAACAAAACCTACAACTCCATGAACCCAACAGATGAAATCCACCAGGCAAGGCAAGGTGAGCAAACAGTTAGATGGGGGGGGGGGGGGGGCAGCAGCAGGAAAGTAACAAGGATAGGTCAATACATATCAATTATCAGTGTTAATTATCTCAATTCACCAATCAAAAGACACAGACTGAATGGGTCAAGAAGCAAGATCCAACTATACTTCATGCAAGAAATATATATAACTCAAAAAAAATTCATAGACTAAAAGTCAAAGGATGGAACACAATACTCCATGCAACAGGAACCCAGAAAAAAGCAGGAGTAGCTATTTTATTTGCAGACAAAGTGAATTTTAGCTCAAGAAAGACTGAGAGATAAAGAACATTGCTACATCCTTATAAAGGGAAAATCCAAGAGAAAGAGATAATAAGCATAAATATATATGCAACAAATACCACTCAACATAAAACACTCAAAATACATTCAATATAAAACAAATATTAACAGACATGCTTTGAAATTTCGTTTTAGTTTTTTTTTTTCTTCTTCTTTTTTTATGTTTGGATTTTTTTTAAAAAAAAGACAACAATACAAAGACTTAATGAAGAATTGATTTTGTGAAAGATTAAATAAAATCAACTAACCTTATCCAAATTTATCAAAAAAAAGAAAGAAGAGATTCAAATCCATGTGATTAGGAATGAAAATGGTGAAATCACAACAGACCCTGCAGAAATCCAGATCATCTACACATAATTTGTAAACTTGTATTTTATTTATTTTTAGATATATTTTTGAAAACTTATATTTTAATAAGATAGCAAATACAGAAGAATTGGACAGATTGATTCTTAGATACAGATGAATTGCCAAAGCTGAATCAAGAAGATATAAAAATCCTAAATCAATATCAATCAATGAAATGGAATACCTAATTAAAAACCTACCAATGAAGAAAAGCCCAGGCCCTGAAAGATTCACTGCTGAATTTTACAGGAAACTTAGGAAAGACCCAACACCACTACTTCTCAAACTTTTTAATGAAATTTAAAGAGAAGCAGTACTCCCACATTCATTCCTGGAAGCAAGCATTACCTTGATATCAAAACCAGAGAAGGATCTAAGTAAGAAAGAGAACTACAGGCTAATAAGATACTGGCAAAGAGAATGCAGCAAGTCATTAAGATTATACACCATGACCGACTGGGATTCATCCCAGGGATGAAGGAATAGTTCAATATACATAAATCAATACATTTAATACACCATATTAACAGAGCCAAGGGCAAAAATCACATGATCTTTTTTTGTGGGGGGGTACCAGGGTACCAGGAATTAAACTTAGGACCTTGTACTTGCCAGGCAGGCACTTATGCCACTGAGCTACATCCCTGGCCCTGATCATTTCAACAGATACGGAAAAAACTTTTGACAAAATCCAGCACCCATTCATAAGAGTACTAGGATTAAGGGTGGGTGGTTACTAAATCAATCCACTGATTAGTTAGCTCCATAATCCTGGTAGCCTGGATACTATGTAAGGGACAGAAGGAGCTCTGTCTTCTCCCTTCCTGGCTTGCTTTTGCTGTCTTCTGCTTGTTCTGTGTTGCCTCTCTGTCAAGCTGCCTGGCCTCAAATCAGCTGATTAGGGACAAAACCTCTACAAACTGTGTGCTAAATAAACCTTTCCCACTTTAACTTTGGGTGTTGGGTATTTTGTCTAAGCAGGGTGGGAAAAGTACTAAGACAGAACTGTGGACACCAGAGGAATTTTACTGTTTTGTTTTGTTTTCCTTTTTCTGCCTGTTTTTTTTTTCCAGTTGCTCAGGTATTTACTTTTATTGTTGTTTGTTTTGCCTTTTTTCCCCTCTTTCCTCAACTGTTTTTGATTTTTTTATATTTTCATATAAGTTCACTATGATATTCTTTTCCTTTTCTCTTTCATTCTTTCTCTCCTATTCTTTTCTGCAGTTTCCTGAAGCTTGGGTGATCATCCTTTCTTCTTCAGCTTCACTTCTGCTGAATGTCTCTTCACTTAGCTATTTTTCCCCCATTCCTCTTAAATTCCCCTAACTTCCACAGGGTGCAATCACTATACTAAAGGAAAACTCACTGTGTACAAGCCCCTGATTTATGTTGGATTTTGTTATATGATTGTAGGTCTTGCTCCTATGATCAAAGGTACCCAATTAATAGTTACCACAGTTTGTCTGTTTCTAGGAAAGGCTTGATGTTATTGTTATTGCTGACTGTATGACCCTGGCCACAGTGTCATACCTGTTGTAATCAGTTGCCCTCCCTTGTACGACAACACTGTGATAATCTGGGATCATAATCATCACCATAGTCTGGTACCAAAGGACTGGGTGCTAGGTTAAATAGATGGCAACTTCTCTTCCTTAATAAATTAAGAAGATAGGATCTTGGTACAGACACAAAGGCCAAGAGCCAGCTACATCTAGAAGACATCTCTGAGAAATACACATTTCCTAAGGAAGCCTCAATACTAGTGTTAAAGCTACCTTACCATAAGCAATTTACAAGCATCAACATAGGGAACAAATAACAATTTAAATAATAGAAAATGACAAGAAGCAAAATGCAACTCCAGACCTCCAGCCCACTCAAAACAAGTCCAAGAGACAACAGAGGACCTCAGAAAAAAATCTTTCACCTAAATTTTCTGAAATGGTAGCAGCAGAAGTAAAAAAACAGATGAAGGAGGTGATAAAAAATATCAGATGAGAAATAATCTCTCTGGTTAGAAAAGAGAGGATGACCATAATGAAGGACTTGCTCAGTAAATCTAGAATACACACAGATGAAAACACAGAGGAGCTGAGGAAAAGATGAAAATTATGAATTTCCACTGAAAAGAAATGTTGAGCTAACGTTGTTTGGACAATTAAATGTTGACAATATATTAGCCAATTAATATTAGACAATGTATTAGCCATTGTTACCCTCTTATTATCTTGCTTTGAAATTTTTGTTTCTCTTTAAAATATAGAGAGTGAGGGATTTAGCTCAGCAGTATAAGTACCTGCCTGGCAAGTGTGAGGTCATGAGTTCGATCCCTGTACCAAATAAAATTAAAAAACAAAAACATGAATGCCCAACATAGAAAAAAGTGGAATCCATGAAACAGACTCAAACAGACAACCAAGAGATTTAAAATTCCATTGAAAGTATACCTAATCAAATGAATAAGTATGAGGACAAAATATCAGATCTAAAAGACAGGACTGCAGTCAGTGATCAGGAAAAGAAAGATTTCTTTAAAATATCAAGGGAACAGCTGGGCGTGATGGGGCATGCCTGTAATTCTAGTACTTGGAGGCTGAAGCAGGAGGGTTGCCATGAGTTTGAGGCCAGTCTGGGCTACAAAGTGAGTTTAAGGTCAGCCTGAATTGCATAGCAAGACCTGGTCTCAAAAAAAAAAAAAAAGAGAGAGAGAGAGAGAGAGGAAGAAATAAAGAAAAAAGAAAAAACAAAAGAAACAAAAAATAGCTAGAGACCATGAAAAATTGATCCAACAGCTGCAAGATGATGCAAAGAAGAACAATATACGGTTGATCAGAGTCAGTGAAAAAGTAAGTGCTAGTGCAGACTACATAAAAAAACCTGTTCACAGTGTAATGCCACAAGCAATGCCAGAAAACTCCCCAAGCAGGAGAAAAGAATTTGAAATGCAGTTAAAGGAGGTATATGGAATTCCAGCTAGCCAAGACCAAATACATGAGGCACCAAGAATATTCCACCTCAGAGGCAGGAAGGAGGAAGTGAAGGGCAGGCCTAGGAGGCAGAGAAGGTGGGGGCAAAACTGCAGTTGTTTAATAAATATATCAATATTTGGGGTTTTTCTTTCTATTTAGAAGAGTTTATTGAATGCCATTCCTGCATCACATTTAGCAAAGAAAAACAATTTTTCCCTGATGGCATACTTTGATTTCATATCATGTACACTGTTAATGTTTTCATAGTAAAAATGCAATAAACTATGAAATTAGTAAAATGCAGCATACAAAACTTCATGCTGAGCAAACACAAGTCCAAACATTTATCATATATCCATAAACTAGCTCTTGCAGTACATTTCCAATGTAAATCATATTTAAACACAGTTTTAGAGCATTAAAAATATTTTACAATGTGTTAACTGTAGGCACCCACAGTTTTCCTCTATTACATAATCTGCTCCTTTGATTAAATTGGTAGCATTTGTTGGGATCCACGAAATTGCATTTCAAAAAACATAGCAATTATTTTTTCAAGATTTGAGCATCTGGCCCACCCTTAGTGTAGTTCCCTGAGATTTCTGTTTCACTGAAGTCAAAACCAGAGTTTTCTTTCTGTAATCTCTGCAACATAAGCTTTCTCTGTATTTGGTCCAGCACCCAAGGATCAGCAGCATATTCAGATTCTAGCAGAGGAGTCCAGCAGTTGGCTACATCTTTCTTTGTCTTTGTAAGTATGATGTGGACTATTTTTCTATCCTCCAAAGCTCATGTCCCTACATCAGCTATTGTAGAATCAAAGAGTTTGCCCGATATAATGTCAAAAGGCAGCATCCATGTATAAGTGTGCTTACACAGATGCTGCTTGTACACAAGTCACACTTGAGAAAAGCAGATGTAACTGGGCCTTTTTTTTGTGTGCTGGGAATTGAACTCAGGACCTTGCACTTGCCAGGCAGGTGCTTGTGCTGCTGAGCTGCATCCCCAGCTATATACCAATGTTTTCAGTGAAATTCTAACTCTTAGAAGATTCTAACGCAAATGTTCTGAAGTGGTAAACTATTAATCCAATGGTATCCTTAGAATTTGGCAAGAACTTTATAACAGTTCAGACTCAAATGGTTTGGAAGTACTGTAGTTCAGATATTTAGCTAGAAGGTAGGCTTTGCGATAACGAGTCCAACCATCTCAGACTCAGCTTAGGTTAGTAAAGAAGAAAGTTTGGACTTAGGGAAGGTCCAGCAAGACACGCCAAGGGCCACGCCTCTCAGAGTGTTACAGCACCAACACACCAGCACTGAAGACAACGGACTGATGCTTTCAAAACTGCCACCACACAGAATTACTCTGTGGCGAAACAGAACAGAGCAGAAAATATAAAAATGATCCGGGAACACACCTGGAATCCCTGCATTCTGGGTGCCTAAGGCAAGAAAATGACAAATTCAAACCCAGTCTAGGTAACTCAGTGAGACGCTGGCTCAACATAAAAGGCTTGAAGATGTCAGTCAGTGTGAAGGCTCCAGGCTCAAATCCCAAGCACAGGGAGGAGAAGGAGAAGGAGAAGGAGAAGTAGGGGCAGAGGGGGAAGAAAGAAGAAAGGAAGGGAGAGAGGAAGGCAGGACAGAAGGAGGGAAGGAAGGAAGGAAAAGGGGAGGGCAGGGAATGGCAGGGCAGGCAGGGAAGGGAAGGAAAAGGAGGAGGAGAAAACCAATAGGCATCTTGTGTGAGACAGAAAAACTCTCTTCAGGTACATGTGTATACATTATGTCAGGATGTAAAATGGATTTCTTGCTGTTGAAAAAGGCCACTGCTCCAGTTCACAAGCTTTGAGAGAGCACTTTTATCCAACATTACATCTCCAGAAGCAACATACTGCCTGTCCCAAGGCAGATGTTCGATAAACATTTGTGTAATCAGTAGATGGTCGGGTGACCTTGAAAAAAGCTGGGGAAAAAACTGACACCAAATGCAACCTTTTTACAACTTGTTTTGGTGTCTATGCAACTGGTGAAGAAAATCTCCGCCTTTTTCTTGAGAAAGGATTCTCACCAGGAAATTAACATGGAAAACCTAAACTTCTAAGTTTACAATAACTAAACATGAAAGTGAAGGCACAAAACGTAAGAGAAGAGGCCATAAGAAAGCCCAGACCCAAACCCAGCACCAGCAGACAAGTGTAGATATCCTCTTTGCCCACTAAGTTCCCTCAGAATTTAATACCCGCATTCCAAGCCCAAACAAAGAAAATAGTAAAGAATAAGAATTTGAGCAGGAGGGGAAGATGGCAGATTGACAGCATGGTAGAGAGCCTCCCTGAGAAAAGCAACTCAGATGCTAGAATTTAACACCATGGAGAAGACCAGACAGAAGGAGAGGGATTCTCACGACCCAGGAAGAAACTGAGGAAAAAGAAAAGAAAAGAAAAGAAAAGAAAAGAAAAGAAAAGAAAAGAAAAGAAAGAAGTGGGCAGAAGGCTGGAGCTAGACACGCTCCCATTGGAGCTGGTCTCACGCCGCGTTGGGTGAGTCTTAGAGTCGGGCAACTCGTGATTGAGCTGAAGTCTCGGTTGTGCCAAAATCGGGGGCTGATAAGTCTGAGACCCTTGGTGGGAGGAGGCACCACAACAGGGAGCAGAACCAGTGTGGAGAGCTTCACTAACCCATGATGAGTGCTAGGAATGAGGTCCCGTGGAGGAAGTGGCCGGCTGGACGACATATTGGAGTTGGGCAGGGTGGGCATGAACCTGTAACTGCAGTGGTGTCAGTCGGCTGCTCCTGGCCCAAAGCAGACTGGTGGGATCTGCTTGGGCTGAGTCACTCCCCTGGTTAGGACCCAACAGACAGGGATGAAACTGTCCCAAACCTGTGACATCCACAGGGCACAGACTAACGTGCTAAAGGCACTCACTGGTTGACTGGCTCAGAAGAGAAGGGCCAGCCCACATCGCCCCTGCATGTACCTCACAGATCAACAGCAAACTGGAGAGGGCAGCAATCCCCTAGCCAGTACGCCTCAGAAAAGCCATAAGCAATACGGAAAGGACCTCAGGATCATATATTTAGATATATGAGGCATACAGAACTCCAGCCAGCTACAACCAAAACAGATCTACACTCAGACATATAATAATCAAGATCCCAGAAATTCATCACAAGAACAGAATATTAAAAGCAGTCAGAGAAAAGAAACAGATCACCTATAAAGCAAAACCCATCAAAATTACAACAGACTTCTCAACACAAACTATCAAATCAAGAAGAGCTTGGAGCAAAGTATTCCAAGCCCTGAAAGAAAATAACCTCCAACCCGAATTGATGTACCCTGCAAAACTATCACTCAGAATTAATGGAGAAACATGTTTCCATGACAAAGAGAAACTGGAGAAGTTTGTGAACACCAATCCAACCTTACAAAAAATACTGAAGGACATTCTAGAGTGAGAGAAAAAAATCACCAGGATTCCAGAAACAGTGGCAGAGAGGCCTCAGTTAATGGGGCAGACAATGGAATGAAGGAGAAAAGTAAACGACCAATGGTAGAAAAACAGCATAGCAGAGATGAAGCAGAGAAGACTGGCTATAATCTCTAACACAGATGGCCTGGATACATTAACAAAAAGAAACACAGGCTGAGTAGATCAGGAGGTAGGGTCCATCAAGATGCTCTGAATAGGAAATATAATCAACCTGAAAGAGGGTGAATGAACTGAAAGTCAAAGATGAGAAAACAATGCTCTATGTGACAGGGAACCAGAGAGAAATAGGGACAGCTTATCCAGCAGCTGCAGATAGATTGAAAAGTCAAACCCTGAGGCTTTAGTAAGTAAAAGAATACAGCTCATGATCAAGCTCAGGGGTAAAAAGGTTCAGAACCACTTAGGTAGATAGTGGGTTGCCCCCCTAATCTAAAAACTAAAGAAGCTAGTGGGACCCGAAATGTACAAAGCACCCTGAGAAAGTGAAAGGGGAGAAACTGTCTAAAAAAAAAGGAAGGCAGAGGACACTGTTAATAGTGTATCAGGATTTAAGAGCCACATTATTTTTATCTGTTTAGTTTGATTTTATTCTGTTCCAGTCTGTCTACTCTACTAGATTTGAAAGCACAGACAGCTATCCCAAAAATAGCAGGATATACTATGGTAACTATCCTTAATTTCATCTTAACTTAAACTGAAGCCCTGTATTACTTACACTGTCTTACTATGACTGATCTTAGTTGAATCTGGTTTGTTAGATTGCTGTTTTGTCTTGACTGATTTTATTCAAATCTGGTATGCTTGAGAGTATCAAGTCTGAGAGTAGAGGCAACTACTCTGAAGACAACAAGATTCAATAGGATACCCATTCCAGTTTGATTATTAACTGCTTTTGAAGTCCTATAATGCCTCCAATGTTTTGCTTTTATTAATATTGCTATGTACTTCTATGTTCAATTATACTATGTTTGATGATATAAACAATTCTATTGAAAATAACAAGACACATCATAGTAACTACTGTAGATCACCTAGTATTGTGGTTTTATATGACTTTTTCATTTCATGTTCTTCTAAGGAATTTGTTTTGTCGTCTTGTTTTGATTTGTTTTTCCCTCTAATACAGAAAGGATAGGTATACATGTAGAGATTCATGCATACATAGAACTTCTAAATAGTTTATGAGAATTGATTATTGTTATTGTAAAAAAGAGAGGAAAAGAAAGTGCTCTAAAGGATATAACTGCATGTATGTTTAAGTAAGACTGATGACCATATTACTAAGTTTTTGTTGGATAGGTGAACAGAACTGATTGCAGCCTCACTGTTTGAATGTCCACTTTGTATGCTTTACTTTTGTAACTTGAACAACTACTTCTTCTTTTTTTTTTTTTTTTTTGTCTTTTTTTGAGACAGGGTCTCTCTATACAGTTCAGGCTGGCCTTGAGCTCACTTTGTAGCCCAGGCTGGTCTCTAACTCACAACAATACTCCTGCCTCAGCCTCCCAAGTGCTGGGATTACAGGCGTGAGCCACCACGCCCGGCTGAACAACTACTTCTAAGAGGTAAATATGTAATTATGGAGTAGTGATTCCTTACTGTCTTTTTTGAAATTACATATTATTTCTACCCTCTTTCTGTTTTTTTTCTTTAAATAATTTTTTTAAAAGAATAAGAATTTACAATAGAATTCTGAGGCTATTCTCCCAGTCCAGAAACTTTCAAAATGGGAATTTTGATCTGATCGTCTACCACTTACTTTGTCAGTCTTGTAAACTGATCATAGCCAGCAAAACGCTCCTTTCACTTCCTACTTCAGAATTCCTTTCGCTTCCCCATCTAAATTATAAAAATGTTTCCATCCAAAGATTGCCATCCACCCAGTTTATGTGACTACCCTGTGTTATTACATCTTTTCTAATTCCTTTTCATCAGATAAGTTATTTGTTTTGTATTAATTAAAATATGGCTATATTAAAATGCAACAATTTGGGGGGTTATGGGAGAAGGAGATGGGTTTTTTTTTTTGTAAGTTCTTTTGCAGAATTACAAGCAGTTGTATTTTACCAACCATCTCTATTTATGGTTAAGGATTAAAGTAACAGGAGAAGCAAAGATGCCAATGTACACAATGACTGAACCTGAAAGTTAAGCTACAGGAAGCAAGAAGTTCTCAGGGAACAAGGAACAAGATCTGACAACAGAATAAGATGTACTAATGCTGCTCACAGATGCAGGCTCATAAAACTGAGCATCTGATGTAAAAAGAAGTATACAGTGGTCTCAAAAATTCCAATTAACGCTTTCCCTACTACGTGCAATCTGAAAAAGGGTGGCATGAAAGTAGAAGGGAACATATATAATTAAACACCAGGAAGGAAAAAACAGGGAGAAACCCTGTCTATAAGAGTAAGGAGAGGAATGAAGATGATTGAAATATAACATACACACATGAAAACGTCACATTAAAGCCCAAGAGTTTGATTTTTTTCCTACAATGAGATTTTGTTGGTACATTTTAAATATACATAATGATCACAGTCATCATAGAGAATTTGTACTCATACATAACATATCTTTATTCTTTTTTTCCATTCCCCTCCTTCCCTCCCCATTTATAAGTTTTGTTTCAATTTTTTTCCCTTTTCTTGTTTTTTTAACTTCCCTTCTTTATTTTTTCCTTCCTTGCTCTTTGTTCCCCTCCCCATCTGAACGTTTTTTTCCTATTTCACAACAGCTATTATACATTTTGGTCCTGGTTTATACTTTTGGCTTCTCACAGGAGAGAAACAATACAGGATTTATACATGCGACCATTTATTTCACTAGAATGATCACAAGGTACATTCCTTTACCTAGAAATGTCTTAGGCATATCCTCCTTTACATCAGAATAATACTCCACTGTATAAAAAATCACATCTCTATACATTCAACAGTTGATGAGAATTTGAAAGCCCATGTTTTTTTGGTTTTTTTTTGGTGCCAGGGATCAAACTCACAACCTCGCATTTGCCAAGCAGTCACTTATGCTGCTGAGCTAACCCCCCGGCCTTAACCCAATATTTTGTAAAATTAATAAATACTAACAGCAAATATTTTTAAATGGAAAAAAATCCTTCCAATTACCCAATAAACTAAGAAAAAGAATAGAGCTTGAATAGAACAGAATTTAAGTTTCTTTAATATTTTTTAAAGTGTAACTTTTAAGAACGTAAAGAATTTTATAAGTGAAACAGGTATATAAGTGCATTGATAATCAAATCAGAAAAAGAAAGTACACACACACACAAAAAGAAAAGTTTTATTGGGGGGGGTGTTTTGTTTTGGGGATTTTTGAGACAGACTCACTGTATAGCTAAGGCAATCCTCCTGCCTCCGCCTTCCAAGTGGCCAGGGTTATGGGCATGTGCCATCACACCCAGATAATAACAGTTTTATTTTTAACTAAGGGACTAGAACTACTTACTAAACTCCTATTTTTTCTTTTTTAACTTCCCTTCTTTATTTTTTCCTTCCTTGCTCTCTTGTTCCCCTCCCCATTTGAACATTTTTTCCTATTTCACAACACCTATTATACAATTTTTTCTTGCCTAAAAAATTTTACTAGGAAAATAAACCTTGCCGGCGTTCAACTCAAAATATAAATGTTTATTAATGTAGATCTAAAATGTTTCTCCTTACACGTAAATGTGAGTGTCAAGCGTTCCAGTAAGAGAATTAACCGACAAGAAATAATTCAATAGAGCCAAGTAAAGTGGGAACCAGGGAGAGGTTTAAAGCTAGAAGAAATTGGCTTTTTTGAAGGACATTAAAACCAGAAGATGGAAGGTTTCAGCAAGGCTAAGACTAAAGAAAATCACATGGGCAAGATACTAACTGATCAGGAAAATTTAGTAAAGTGTCTGCTCGAGTTTCCAACAAAATGGGTGAGTTCGTGTGACCAGTGCATAGAAGTAGGAAACATTACCACTGCTGATTTTAAAAGTTAAATTAAATGTAAGTGCTGAGTACAGTGGCATATGCCTGTAGTCCCAACACTCTGGGAGTCTAAGGCAGAAAAATCACTTGAGTCCAGAAGTTCAGAACCAGCCTGGGCCCCATATCAAGACCCTGTCTTGAAAATAACATTAATAATAACAGTGAAAACCACTAGGCAATTTAGGGCTGACGTTATGAATAGAAATATGTGAGTATTAAAGTAAATAAAAAACATTAGCCAAAGCAATCAGGAAAGAGAAAGAAATAAAAGGGATACATTCTTTGCAGATGACATTGTCCTCTGCTTATAAGACCCAAAAAATTCCACTGAAAGACTCCGAGAATTAAAACCGGACGTGGTGGCAAACCCCTGTAATCTCAGTACTTGGAGGCTGAAGCAGGAGAATTGTTTGCAAGTTTGAGACCACGGGGCTGGGGATTTAGCTCAGCGGCATAAGCGCCTGCCTTGCAAGTTTGAGACCAGCCTGAGCTACAAAGTGAGCGCAAAGCCAGCCTGAAATGCGTAACGAGATCCTGTCTCAAAAAGAAAAGAAAAAAAAAAAAAGACTCCTAGAATTAATAACCACATACAGCATACAAAGTCAAAAAAAGAAAACTCAATAGCATTCCTATGCACTAATAATGAATACACTAAGAAAGAAATTAGGAAAACAATACCATTCATATACCATCAAGAAGATTAAATACTTAGGAATTAACCTAACCAAGGCAATGAAAGACCACTATAACAAAATTACATCTCTCTAAAAGGAGACTGAAAAGGATATCAGAAAGCACAAAGACCCCCAGTTCTTGCATAGGCAGGACCAATACAGTCAAAATGGCCATTCTTCTAAAATTGATACACAGATTTAACACAATCGCAACCAAAATACCAACATTCTTCACAGATCTAGAGAAAATAATCCTAGAATTCAGATGGAGCCAGAAGAGATTAAGAAGAGCAAAAACAACCCTGGGTAACAATACCAAAGCAGGAGGCATCACAATCCCACATCCGAAGTTATATTACAAAGTTACAGTGATGCAAAAGTACATGATACTTGCACAAAAGCAGAAAATGCAGATCAATAGCACAGAACACAAGAGGCAGCAACAACTGTAGTTACCCTGAACTTAACTTCAACAGAGAGACCAAAAATATACACCAAAGAAGAGAGAGCTCTTTAATAAATGGTGCTGGGAAAATTGGATATCCACACGCAGAAGACTGAGTCTAGACCCACACAACTCACCAGGCACTAAACTAAAATCAAAATCGAGCGAAGATCTAAATGTTAAAACAGAAATCATCTGCTGGAAGATAAATTAGCTAAAATACAAGGCAGGCACATGGCACATGTCTTGTTAAGGTTTGTGTCTAGATGACCCCCCGCCCCAGAGCCTCACACAGTCATAGGGTTTTGGAAGGCGGCTGAGTCTATAGTGTGTGATCAATCCATAGCGCAATGCTGGGATTACAAGTGGGTGACTGCTGGATCAATCCGCTGATTACATTGGCAAGACCCTAATCCCAGTGGACTAGACACAATAAAAACGGTCAGAAGAAGCTTGTCTCTCTCTTCCCGCGCTTGCTTTTGCTATCTTCCACGGCCATGAACTGTTTCTCCTCTACCAAGCCATCTGCCTTGGAGCCAGCCTGTTATGCACTGAAACCTCTACAAACCGTGAGCTAAATAAAGGTTTCTTCCTTTGACTTTGGGTGTCAGATATTTTGTCTCAGTAATGACAGAAAAGTAACTGGGACATGCCTGTAATTCCTGCACTTGGGAGGCTGCAGCAAAACACTGCTGGGAGTTTGGAGCCAGCCTGGATCACGTAGCCATAACCCTGTCTCAGAAAAACAAAACAAACAAACAAAAAGTAAAACACTTGGAGACAGAGGCACAGCAATGATTTTCCAAACAGAACCCCAATAGCATAAGAAATAATACCAAGAATCAACAAATGGGATCATAACAAATTAAAAGCCTACAGATCAAAGGAAACAGAGTGAAGAGACAACTACGGAGTGGGGAAAAAATTGTCGGCTATTTTTCATACAGAGGACTATCATCTAGAATATATAAAGAACTCAAAAAGCTAGACCCCCTCCAAATAAAAGAGCCAATAAAAAAATGGGCAACTGAAATGAATAGACACTTCTCAGAAGAAGTACAGATGGCCAATAAATACATGAAAAAATGCTCAACAGCCCTAGCCATTAGAGAAATGCAACTTAAAACAACACTGAGTATGGGGAGCCAGGCCACGAGTCCCGAATGTCAGGGTCAAGAATGCGGCAAGAAAATTAAAAAACAGAGACAAGTATCATATTCCAACAATGGCTGGGAAGTCAATGTCTCTGGATCCGACCTCCCTCACCCCCAAAGCAGCCACTGTGTATTTGGTGTACGCACTGGTAACAGGGGGTGGTAAAGGATTATGATTCATCAGAAGACTCAAACTCAAGAAGGTGTAGATAATCTTATGCTTAGA
This sequence comes from Hydrochoerus hydrochaeris, assembly GCA_004027455.1. Lineage (NCBI taxonomy): Eukaryota > Metazoa > Chordata > Mammalia > Rodentia > Hydrochaeridae > Hydrochoerus > Hydrochoerus hydrochaeris. The sequence continues at coordinate 109,265 of PVLA01005380.1, forward strand.
AGTATCTTGACCTTGAGTATCATCCTGAGATGACTCACCAAGGTGTAAATGATCTTATGCTTAGAAGAGTCCATGGGAAATCTCAGATGGGTGAGGCCAATAATCCCAATCCTTCCTTTTATCCCATAGGAAAATATGCCAAATAAGACATTGTGAATTAGGGCCCCCCCCATTGAGATTCTATCTTACTCTAGAAAGAATGGCCATCCTTAGGCTATCAAATAATAATCAGTGTTGGCTAGGCTGTAGAGAAAAAGGAAAACTTCTCAATTGCAGGAGGGAATGTCAACTAGTACCACCACCTATGGAAAACAATGTGAAGATTTCTCAAAAACCTAAAAATAAAAAGTCTGTTCAACCCAGCTCTTCCCCTTTTAGGAACCTTCTTGAAAGAATGATAGTCATATTACAGTAACATATGGATAGCCATATTTATAGCAGCATTATTCATAATAGACAGAGGGAGGAGGGAATGAAGGGAAAAGAGACTAAAAAAAAAACAAAAATAGGGCTTTTTGAAATGGGAAGGGAAGTAAGACTTGAAGTGAGCATGGAGGGATGAGAAGGGAAGGAGACAAAAAAGAATTAGGATGTGTTATGTGCTCTCCTGGATAGATAACGCACAGATTCTAGGACATTACAATACAACTGGGGTTTTCATTTCAGTGAAAAAACAATGTAAACAGTTTATTTTTTTTTAATTATTAAGCTAGGTCACAAAGCTCTGGTAGTAGGATCCTGATTTATCTAATAACCTACTGATACATGATTGCCTTCCCCAAGATCAATGCACCATGTGCGTCATATAATGTTTATACCCCAACACAGTATCACGTTCTGCCTAAAATTAGGGTCCTGTCCTATGAAAAGTAAAGCCAAGGCTGAAAGAGCTGCCCTTCTCTTCCATCCCCTCTCCCTCCACCCAGTCATCCCATTCCCTTGCTAGGGTGGATTAGCAGATGGAAAAAGAAGTTATCCCAGAGTGAAAAGTAGAACGCTTTATGATTGGCCCACCCCAAACTTGTTGTGACACTTACCAACATCTCCATAAACATACAGGCCCCTTGGAGGTTTGCTCCTTGAAAAAAGCTGCAAATTAAGAACAAATTATAAATCTCCATCATGAAAATAATTCAACATAGTCATATATATAATGTCCCTAACTATGCCGTATACAGGATTTGGAGAGACTATTACCCAGGGAGTAAGGAAAAACTTGTTGTTAGAGTGTGTAAACATCTTACATTTCCTCCTTTGCAATGTCAGGTTCAAAAGAGGGCGCGGTGCTGGGCCGCCCTGCACCGAGCTAAGCCTCTCTGACCAGCAAGGGAAAGGAGGAGGCTGAAACTCCTCCGGTGCCCCGAAAGCAAACCATTCCCGTCCAAATTCAGACGTTTCCGTTCTCACTGTTGAACTACTTATGTCAAAATTCAAAAAAGGAATTTAAACACACACACGCACACACACACACACACACACACACAAATACATACTTGCAGTAAATATAATAAATGAGCAGAGTATTTCAGAATTTGAAGTATGCATTTTGATAAGCTAAAGATTCGTTGTCTCCGTATTCTGAGAAAGCAATTCAATATCGTTGTATCTTAGCTGTCTCACTTGAAAAGTGGAAAATACGAAGATGAGTACTTTGCAGATTAAGTAATGTAGTTCAGGCATCTACATGTTATAACCAGAGTTAACCACAAAAAGTAAGCAAAGATTATTTGTAGATATTTTGTATAAAAATATATCAGGATTGACATTTTTTGAAATGTTACAAAATTTAAAGTAAAAGTGAAAATTTAATAAATCTTTAAAAGTATTTAATTTTACTATATAGATCTTTCAGTAAGCTAAGAAATCATTCATTTTTGCTTTTCAGTATACACTTTGTAATTATTTCAATATGCTTTCAATACATTTTTATTCTTATTCTTTATTCTTAAGGAAGAATTCATCACTTACATGTTCACAGTTGAAAAATTTAAGATTCAATAATAAAACACAAAGGGAATGGTTACGTATCTATGTAATGGTAAATACACAGCCAACCAGGGCGGCTTTTTGTAGTGGATAGTTGATTAATAAGCTTGGTTCTTGTATGGGTGAAGGCCATTATTTAGCTCAGTGGCATAAGTGCCTGCCTGACAAGCACAAGGTCATGAGTTCAATCCCTGGTACGGGGGGGGGGGGGGGGGGGGGGGGGGGGGGGGGGGTGGAATGTAAGGACCTTTGTAATTCATTGAGTCAAGAAAGCAGTGTTCATTTTAGCTTTCTTTAAAAATCAAAGTCATGGTAATAATCTCAGCATTCACTACAGCCAAACAAATTGGAAGGAGAAATGTTTAACAGTTTCTGAAAGCCCTAAAATCAGAGGGCAGAACTGCAAATAAATCATTATTACTTGACAGTGTGGTTGGAGTCTTGAAGAGCCCTCTACTCAAAAATGTTATTAAAAAATTCAGAGGATGGAAATAAAATGTTCACAATCCAGACAATAGGTGAAGTATTTCAGAAGAACTTGAACATCTATGGAAGTGGGGTGAACCTATGGTGATCCACAAAAGGCTGTTTGTCATTACTGAAAGCTCTCAAAGGTTCACCATCACTCATCTATGGTATTTCTCATTTAATGATGAAAAAGACAGAGCCAGCCTTAGTCTGCTGTCAACTAGTGAATGTCTGAGTGTATGACCTTGTATCTCCTAGAGACCTCTAATATCCTCCAGGGGAGGAGCTTGCTCACTGATCACAGGAAGAGCCAGAGGGTTGGAGCTGCTTTTCACTATCCCTGAAAGGTGATTGCCCACGTGTATTTCCACCTGCTGGGCTGCCCTGGGACAGCTGTCTATTCCTCTGTGACTGTTTCCCTCCCACTCTCCCCATAATGACACAATTTACCAATGATAGGATCATTCTGTGTGATGTGCAGCAAGAGAATGCACCTACCCAGGGAGACCAAACTGCTGCAGGTGCCTCAGCTTGATGGGCAAAGCCCAGGAATCCCAGCAAAATTCCCACACAAGAACATTCATGGCTATGCCGAGGTAACGCTGGAAATGTCCTAATGTTCAAAACTCTGAGAATAGGTAGATATAGTACAAAATATTCAAAATATAGAAAAATCTAAAAACTACATTGTGGGTAGATTAAACAAAAATGTGAAGAACAGATAGTTGTAGGAGGGTCCCAAAGAAAGACAAATAAATAAAGCTTTAAATATGAAGAAAATTGGGCTGGGGATTTAGCTCAGTGGCATAAGCACCTGCCTGGCAAACATGAGGTTGTGAGTTCAATCCCCAGTACAAAAAAAAAAAAAAAAAAGCAAAAAATTAACACATATATATATATGTACATATATGTATGACATAAAAATCTCTGTGGCACAAAGGCCAACAAGTTCAGGACAATGATCACCACTTGGGGGGAGCAGCTAGAAGGAAGGTCATTACATGAGAAGGAGAACTCAGGAAGTTTCATTTATAATTCATTTCTGAAGTTGGGAGGTGAATACAAAGTATTTCTTATTTTGTTAGACTTTGTTATGTGTCTTTTAAAAATCTTTATTCTAATAAGAAGGAAAACGCAGGAGGATTGCTGCAAGTTCAAGGCCAGCCTGGGTTACATAGTGAGACCTTGTCTCAAAAAAAGGGGATGGGAGGGGAGGTGAATAGAACTCAGTGGCACAAGTGACTGCCTGGCAAGCACAAGGTCCTGAGTTCGAGTCCTAGTACCAAAACAAAAGGGGAGGAGAAACCCCAGGACCTGAGCCTCAATTCTTCTCTTGTGGTGGCTTCCTGGGTTTTCCAGGTCTTAGTTTTCCTTCTATGAGCTGGAAACAGTTGGATTTAACAGTAGAGTATCTTCAGGGAACAGAAGTACATCTGCCTGCATGTAGGTGTCCTTCCAACACTGGGTGTGACAGTTAATCTTGACTGTCAGTGTGACTGGCCTGACAGATGCCCAGGAGATTAGTAAAGCACACTTCCGGGTAGGTCCGGGTAGCTCAGGAAGGTGTAATCTTGTGAAATATGTCCGGGCCTTCCTCTCTGCTCTGCTCTGTGGCTGCCTTGCCTGAGGCAGACAGCTTTCCTCTGCCACACCCTTCTGCTGTGATGTTTCTGCCTTATGGCCACTTAACCATGGACTGAAACCTCTGAAACCGTGAGCTAAAAATAAATCCTTCCTCCCTGAAGCTGTGTGTGTCAGGGATTCCATCTAGCTATGACCGCAGTGACTGTGGTTTCGTGTAGGAAGTTGCATGGCTCCACTGTTTCAGTAACTGCCAAATCTTCCCTGGCTGCCTGGAACTCATTCTGCTCTAAGTTCTTGAGCAAAAAAGACTCCACAGTTTCTCTAGTAGCCCACCTTAGGGGCTGGCTTCACAGCCAAGATGTGCAGAATCCAAGGAAATCAAGTTACAGTCAGCTCTTCTCTTCACCCTTCTCACTTTTACATTAATAGATTCATGTACTTGGGCAAAAAAAAAAAAAAAATTACACCATAAAAATGTCACTATCGTTTTCTTTTTTTCTTTATTCTGTGTGTGTGTGTGTGTGTGTGTGCGCGCGTGCGTGTTTGTGTCGTGCTGGGGATTGAACATCCAAGGGCCTTGTACATCCAAGGCAAACATTTTCATATAAACAATTAACGACATGACAAAATGTCAGTGATACACAATGGTAAATTAAAAGAGGATATATACATGCAGTATGCATGGTACATCCAAATTTTATACAACAACACAAAGACTGGAAGAAAATACATGTAGGCAATAATACCATTGGTAATTTCAATTTTCCATGTTTCCGTAATGAGCATTAATTACTGTTATAAACAGACTGTGTTTTTTTTTTTTTTTGGTTTCTTGTTTTGTTTTTTTAAGACCGGGTTTGCTTATGTGGCTCAGGTTGGCCTTGAACTCACTTTCCAGCCCAGGCAGGCCTTAAACGTGTGGTAATCTTTCTGCCTCAGACTCCTGAGTGCTGGGATTACGGGCATGCACCACCGCACCTGGCATGAACAGACTCGTCGTGCATCACTGGTATTTCTAAACGTGGGCTGATTTGACCTCCACACTTTTTTATGCCCTTCTCCCGACTCTAGTCCCCATGGTACAGAGGAGCTGGGACCACACTGAATCAGCATGGAAGACAGGAGCTGTGCAGAGATCTATTCAAACACTCAGGCACGTCTTCAACAACAGTCTTACAAAGGCTTTCCAAGCACGATTCACCACGTTGGGAAGGAACAAACACATTGCCACAGACAATTCAAAAGCTCCCAAAGAACTGCCGAAGGAAATGGAGTCAGTCATGGCTGCCAGCATTCAGTCTTTGCCGAAGGAATGGTAAAGCTCCCTGTACATTTCCTGGGGCAGCTCAGCAGCCCAAAGTGGGACGAGACAGCACACCAATGTCTCTCCATCCGTCTGCTCAAGCTGCCATGGACCACACAGTTACAACAAGACACTGATTTCTCACTGTGCTAGCAGCTGAGAAGTCCCAGATCAAGGTGCTGGCACCTCTGCTTTCTGGTTCTCCCTGGCTTGTGGCCTTCTCACTTCTGTCCTCACGTGGCCCTTCCTCAGTACATGTATGGGGAGACAGCAAGAAGCCAGCTCTTTCATGTCTCTTCTTATAAAGTCACTAATCCTATTAGCCCCATATTTATGACCTCCTTTAACCCCAATTACCCCTTCCGGGTCTCGTTTCCAAATACAGTCCCACCAGATGTTAGCACTTCCAGGTAGGCCCAATCATCTTAAACCCGGGCCTCATTGCCTGCATCCAGCACAGAACTCAGTGATTCACTGGCTCTCCCACCTACCCGCGGGCGCAGGGTTATGCCTGAGCTTGGAGGGTTGCCACAGCCTAGGGCAGCAATGCTGAACCACTTAGGGCATCCAGTGATAGCAAACTGCCCACTGCAGCACACACATGCCACAGGTTTGCCACCACTGGCCTACGGTGCAAGAGTGGAGGGGGCCTGGCGGGCAACGGGCACCTCACAACCCCAAAGGCCATAAAGCTAGGCAGAGAAACTGTGGCTTGGGAGCTGCCGAAATGACTGCAGCCTTGCAGGGGACACCTTTTACCAACAACGCCCAGTGGGAAAGGCAAGGCAGGGTTCAGCACTCACACACAGCGCAGAAAGAAGCAGGTGTCAGGGGGGACTCACTGTCCCTCCCTGTATCTGGTGGATTCCAAAACCACAGACCCTGGAAGGAAACCACTCATTCCAAAACGAGGAGGGACTTTTTACTGAACTCTTTGCTTTTTTTTTTCTTTCTTCATTATTTCTTGGAGTTTGGGGATTTTATTCTTTCCTTCTTTTGCTTTTTTCTTTTTTCCCTTTATGTTTCTTCTTTTTTTTTTCTCCTTGTCTTCTTTTCTGTTACTTTTATACAACATATTTTGTTTACTCCTTAATGGGATCTTTTATCTCACTTTTCCTTATTCCTTATCTTCTCTCTCTATTTTTCATATTTTATTTCTTGCATTCTTTCACCACCACTCCCAACCCTCTACCTTCCCTGTTATTACTGTTAGACTTTATACATCTTCAGAAGATCTTGGTTAACTTTACACTGCTACTGCTGAATTCTTCTCTATTGTTAATGATGGTATAATCATTGCATTTAATAGATATCCACTGTATATCAATATTTAATTTGTCTTTATAATTAAAGATTTCTTTTCTGTGGCTACGGATAATACAATAGTAGCTTCCTTTTTTTTTTTTTTTTGTACCAGGGATTGAACTCACAACCTCGTGCTTGCCAAGCAGGTGCTTATGCCGCTGAGCTAAATCCCCGGCCCCTATGCAGTTCATCTTTGACTCTATTATTGTTGCTGATTTTGTTGCAATCACCAGGCTGGTATAGTTGTTCACATTAATTGCTCTTTACCATATGTCAAAATCTGGCTTGTCTTTGTGGTATCAACAATACTATAGTTCGTTTCTAGAGAACTGGGTACTGGACTGATTACACTACACCCTACCCTCCCAAAATTAATGGACATGGTTAGATTTTGGTGTTGCCCATCAGCCTAGGGTTCTTTTGCTTGATTCAGATGGAAATTGTGAACTGACAAAGTACACCTCTGCTACTGGTCACTGCCACTGCTGACGTCACTGTATGATGCCAGCTCGTGGACAATATAGGTCACTTCTTCTGGGAACAGGGTCTCTGTTGCTGATCTTTTCAAGGCTGTAATCCTCTGGGATCTGTGGTGCTAACATCTCTGAGTGTTTATTCACTCTCCAGACTATTCAGAATATAAATCCTAAATGGATTTACAGTACTTTTTAAGCCCATACTACCCAAGAAATAAAGCATGAACAGATTTGCAGGAATTACAAAACAAGTCTTAATGGTACCAGGGCCTGTACTGCAGCATGGGGGAGAGGGGATATACAGGTAAGAGATCTCCTGGGCTAAAATTTAAGAAATACTTATGTTACAGCTTGCAGGGCTATTCCAGTGAGGGTGAGAGATGGAACCAGAGACTCTTCTCTAAGTAAGGGATATGCAAGCAAGGGGCTCATATCCCTCCCTTCTTGATCTTAGCCATTCCAGGGGGCCCACTATGTTCTTTAATAGGCAATGGTATCATGTGAAGTGGCAGAGGTGGACCAGGGATACTAACACTGGAGTGAAGAATGGCCATTTGATAGCCAAGGAGGATATCGCTAGGTAGCCAGAGAAGATAATGAAGAAAACTATCCCCGTCCACTGGAGTGTGAGAGAGAGCAAAGGGAACTGAAAAAGAGGGGTACACAGCTGCTGGCCAAGCCACATCCTCTCTCCTCCAGCTGGCACAGGCGTTTCTTACCTGTCTCACTGGGACAGAAGCAAAAGCCCATACTCAGCCATGCCCAGAGCATAGCCCTGAAAAGCGGATGCTAACTACAAAGATCTACACCCTCGAAGTCCTTCTGCTGCTCTGAGACAGTTCTGGGAGTCCTCTTTTGTGTCTTGCTTGCACTGCCATGGCTGTCTTGACATCCTGAATCTTTTCAAAACATTCATTTGCATGGTTACCTTGTCACTGAGAAGAGCCAGAAACCACACAATGCCAGATCCAGTGAGTAAGTAGAGAATGTGCTAGTCACTTTTCTCTCATGGCTGAGACAAAATACCCAACACCCACAGATAAGGCAGAAAAGGTTTGTTTAGCTCACAGTTTGTAGAGGTTTCAATGCATAATCAGCTGGCTCCAACTCAGGGTGCTACATGGCAGAGGGGGAATGGTAAATGGCAGTAGAAGACAGCAAAAGCAACAAGGGACAGAGGAGACAAGCCTCCTTCTGCCCCTTATATTATATTCAGTCTACCGGAATCAATGCAGTGACAATCCACTCAGTGGACTGATCCAGCAATCGCCCACCCTTAATCTTAGCACCCTTAATCCCAACACTGCACTAGGAATCAATCACATACTCTAGATTCAGCCACTTACAAAAAATACACCCCCCTCCCATGACTGCATGAGGCTCTGGGGAGACATCCAGACACAAACCAGAACAAGGGTTCATTACCATATTTTGATGAACCTTCCCTTCTGTTGGATGGCACTCCGCAGCAGCATTCACCCTGTTTTTTATCACGTCACGTCAAGAGACCGAAAAGGACTTTCAGAATTGCTTCAGCAAGTGACAAGAACAATACGGTGTGTCAAAAGCCAGGGAGAACATTCTGAGAGAGACTGACAGCAATGTCTTTCACTATAATAACTTTGCAAAATGTAAACATTCGCTGTATTTTTACTCATACCCATATAAAATAGAAAGGTGGGTAGTAATGATAGTTATACCTCACGAATACATTTAATACTACTAATTTAAAAAGTAAGCATTATATGTATTTTGTCACAATTTTTAAAAATGGGGCAGAAACGAGACATGGTGGCACACTCGAATAATCCTAGCACTCTGGACTTAGGAGGACTGCTATGAGTTTGAAGCCAGCCTGGGCTCAGTAGTGAGTTCAAGGCCAGCCTGAACTACATAGTGTTTTTGTTTTATTTATTTCCAAAAAAAAAAAAAAATGGGGCAGGAAAAAAAAGGATTATAAGTACCAGAAAGCAATATAGCAGAAAATGCCTCACCCTCACTAGTATATTTCAGTTTTTCTCAGTTTAACCTCAGTTTACTTGAGTTCCTGTTACTAGTTCTTGCTACTACTGTTTCCTAGAAACAGCTGGTCTCGATGATGCATGGCTGGTCTCTGTGATGTACATTTTAGGAACTAATCCTCAATTGACAAGCCACGCTGCCTCTGGACTTCCCTTTAAATACCTCCCTCCCAGAGCCTTCAGAGTCTGACTTCTTTGGGAAGATCTCAGTTGTGACCACTGGCAAAATAATGCTGATTCTTACCTCCAAACCTCGGTGCCACTTGGTTCTTGGTCACAGCTTTGCTGTTATACAGTAAGGGCTCCAAAATCACACAATGTGAATTTACATCCCTGCCACCATTTACCAACCAGTGTTCCCCTTCTTCCCCAGACTGACTCCCCAGACAATGTCGGCTAGACTGGCTCTCAGTAAGAGAGCACAAGAATGTTTTCTCCAGGAAACGCACTTAAGTGCGGGCTTCCGACAAAGAAAGATCTGGATCCCTAGTAAAACACCAGTCAAACTTCTTAATCACCTTGTTAGCAGCTGAAAAAAGCTAAAATGAATTGACAAATATTTTAAATACAAGGAAAATTAAAAATAACAAATTGAACATCAAGACAGAAATTTGGAAAAAAAAAAACTTTAAAAGATGAAAGTCAGAGACCAGAAAAAATATACTAAGGGGGAAAAAATTAAGAGTAAACAAAGCTATGTCTAGACTAAAAGGAAACTTCAAAAATATAAGTGTAACATAAAAATGACCAACAGTAAATAGAAAGGTGCTCAACATCACTAATCATCAGGGAAATGCAAATTAAAACCATAATGAGAAAAGAAACAAAGGGGAAAAAAAACATAATGAGATACCACTTCACAGCGCTCTGGACAGCTTTCAAGAAAAGGACACAGGTAAATGTTGGTGAAGGTGTGAAGAACAAGGGAGCCACTGTACACTAGGTCTTTTTGGGTACAATGAAGGAAATAAGATGCATGCAAGTTATAATGCTGAATTATCAAAACAGGGGACATTAAAAAACCCTACAGATTTCCAAAGTCCCAGGTGGGATGGGAGTAGGGGACACAAACCACAGATAAAGACTTGAATGAAATTTGAGGGAAAATGACATGAAATCTAACTCATCAAGTGTGAATACGGAAAACTGGCTTTTCGCACAAACGGGGTCTCAGAAACTTCCAGTAAGAAAAGGAAAACACAGGTCCCAGGACACCTGAAATGTTTATGGGAAGAAAGCACAGGTCCCAGGACACAGGACAGCTCCAGGGCCACAGCAAAGCAAGTCAAGACAACAGTGACTTCTGCAGCAAAACTGAAGTATGGAAGGATGAAACAAAGTGAAACCTCTCTTAAGCTATAGTGTTATCAAACCAAATAACTATCTCAAATTCCATTACACATAGCAGAGTAACCTTTAGAATCTGCTGATTCTTGAACGCTGATACAATAACCAAGATCAGCAAGCATGGTTCAACATATGTAAGTAAATAAAAATATTATATTACATAAACAGTAGCAAGTTAAAAACCACAGGATCATAGCAATTATTGAAGGACAGGCTTCTGACAAAATCCAACATCTCTTCATGATAAAAACCTGAAAAAAATAGGTATAGAAGGATAAAGGCTGCTTATAACAAATAACCAGCATCCTGCTAAATGAGGAAAAACTAAAAGCATTTCCCCTAAAACCAGAAACAAGACAAAGATGTTTACTATTACCTCTTCTATTCCACATAGTACTTAAAACACTAGCCAAAGCAATTAGGCAAGAGAAAGAAATAAAAGGGATAAATCTAGGGAAGGAAGAACTCAAAGTATCATTTTTTGCAGATGACATGATAATCTACATAGAAGACTCAAAGAACACCAACAAAAAACTCTTACAAGTAAAAACCAACTTCAGCAAAGTAGCACGATACAAGATCAACACAAAAATCATTAGCATTTGTGCATGCCAACAATGAATCACATGAGAAGGAATTATGAAAATAATACCATTCACAGTAGCTTCAAGAAAAACAAAACTCCTAGGAACTAACCTAACCGAGGAAGTGAAAGAGCTCTCAAAGAAAACTATGGTACCCTGAAGGAGATAGAAGAGGATATCAGAAAAATGGAAAGATTGGGTATAGCTCAGTGGTACTGCACCTGTCTGGCAAGCACGAGGTCCTGAGTTCAATTCCTGGTACAAGAAAAAAAGGAAAAGAAAATGGAAAAGATGTTCCCTAATACTGGGTAGGCAGAACCAATATTGTCAAAACTGTTATGCAGATTCAATGCAGTCCTACTCAAAATACCAACAACATATTTATAGGTGTAGAGGAAAAAAAACCCTAAAATTCATATAGAACCAGAGAGAACCAGAAGAGCAAAAAGTAATTTTAGGCAACAAGAGCAGAGCAGGAGGCATAGCAGTACCTGACTTTAAACTATACTACAAAGCAACAGTGATAAAAGCAGCATGGTATTGGAACAAAAATAGATATGGGGATCAATGGAACAGAATCAAGGATACAGAAACCTCACCAGATATATCCAATTATTTGGTATTAACAAAGGAGCCAAAAGTATATGTCAGAGGAAAGATAGCCTATTCAATAAATGAGTGCTACTTTGGAGTTGGATTTTTTTTTTTTTGAGGAGCACTGAATTCTCATTATGCCATCTTTTTTTCCTACCTTTGTTAGTGTTTTGTCTGAAATTCCTTTGTTCTGTGTATATAGACTGTAGTATGTCAACAGTGGTAGAATAAAACTAATCTTTGAACTATTCCTGCAAAATATGTTTCAAAAGAATTATGAAGCACCATGATACTTCCAGTTATCTAATACAATAGCTGTTATACTGTTTAACTTATAAATTAGGTACAGTAAGACATCAGCAATAGTAACTAATAATAAAATACAACAATTATAACAATATACTGTAATGAAAGCTAAAGTTTAGGAATTGTCCTTTTTTTTTTTTTTTTGAGACAGGACAGAGGCCTGTCCCAGCTGTCCCAGGTTCCTACCCTTCGCTCCATCTTTTGTTTGCCCCTGCTGTGAATTCTGTCCTTCCAGGATTCGCTATGCAGTTCAGGCTGGCCTTGAGCTCATTTTGTAGCCCAGGCTGGTCTCAAACTTGCAACGATCTTCCTGCCTCAGCCTCCCAAGTGCTGGGATTACAGGCATGAGCCACCACACCAGGCTGGAATTGTTCTTTTCTGGAGGTTCCCCCATTTTGCACTGTTTTCAGACTTTGGTTAGTGGCAGATAACTGAAACCAGAGATAAGGAGATGCTACTGTTCTTCAAGTATTTTAATTTGGGAAGGCAATCTAATTTTCTCATAATAAACTTTCAGTCTCCCGATGGTTATTGAAATTATTTTATAGGATTTAAAAGTCTGGAACTTCAGGGAAAAATCAGAGGAGCAAATAGAGCAGAATAACACTATTTTAAAAGTTGCAAAATAGGTCCTACAAGAGCTTCTCATTATTGCCAGATCTGTCTGTATTCCCATATGAAAATCTCATGAGGGTCCGGACGGTAAGACCCAGGCACCCGGCTTCAGCGTGAATATTGGTGTGACACGTGTGGCCTTGTCGTGACCTCCTGTCTCACTGCTCAGCCAACACTAGCTCCTGAGGGGTCTCACTGGCAAGCTTATGATCCATCCACACTCATGGGCGGCTATGGATACAGGTGCTACACCTCCTTCAGTCACAAATTATCTAACCTCTGCAAATCTGTCACACTTATCCCCTAGGACTGGGGCGTGGGGACCCTCCCGGAGCTCCCTTTCCTGGCTCCTCTCCTCGCCTGCTCTTCCCACGGAGTCTTCTCTCCAGCTCTATCTCCTGCCTACAGCCTCCATGGAGATAACAGGGAACCTCTGTACGTGGGAAAATTTGCCCTAAAGAAGCTTTCAAATTCACTGTTAAATGTAGTCATTTCAGGAAGAGCCGAGTTCACAGTCTTCTTCAAAATGACTATGGCTTACACAGGAACCCACATCATTGGCCTGCACTCGGTTGACATTTTCCATGCGCCTTACCTATTTTCAGTTTCATCAGATTTCCTTTCTTAAGCTTTTACATCCAATCATTTGTTCTTCTGCCTCAGAAATCAGACATGACCATAGAACACTCACCAGGGACTCCAGCCTTAACTGTTCCTCAGCGCTGCCTTCCTGGGGCTCCCTCACCCTGACTTCTCTGCCCTGCTCTGTACCCCCGGAGGCTGGCCCTGGCTGCCTCAGCCCATTGGAGGCATTACTTGCAGGAGACAGGAGAGAGGATAGGGAGGGATCCTGTCTTTCTCCTCTGTCTCTTTCTGGCTTTTGGAGCTGCAACTTAGCATAGCTACATCTGTCCAGAACCATAAAGAGGCCTGTCCCAGCTGTCCCAGGTTCCTACCCTTCGCTCCATCTTTTGTTTGCCCCTGCTGTGAATTCTGTCCTTCCAGGATTCTGACGAAGCAGCAATCCCCAAAATGCACATACTGAACACCAGGCTCGTACTTGAAAATCTGCAATGTAAGTTACTTGTATCTTAAGGGAACTTCTAGTAGGATGCTGACACCTTTCTTTCCTAACGGGTTTTTGCCAAAGTTCCAATGATACTGTCATTCAGAATGCGCAGATGGTAAGTTTAAGGATGAAAACAGTAATTATCACCTACCTCCACAAAGCATAAGATATGGCAGAAGAGTACTGAAGTTAAATGCTAAGGATCTGAGTATGATCCTGGTTCTGCTGTTCATTAGCTATGTGAGCTGAGTGAGCCGTATCAGCTCTCCAACGGGCTGTTTCCTTATCTCCCGGGAGCAGGGTACAGCATGAGAAATGCCCATGCACCGCCCCCTTGGGCATGGCTAATCACGAGGCCCACTCACTCACACTGATGCTAAAGACTGCACATACTTACTGATACCTTTCACACCCAGACCCAGCGTGTATCCTTGGCACACCCCTCTTAAGGATCTGAACAATACAATTAGTAAGCCCAAGCAAGCAGTTTCACATATACATAAATTCTGCACGCAAATTAAAATACATTAAAGCATAGATGGTACAATTTCAAATGCAGTCCGTCTAATAAGCCACTGAAGAAATCCCGCTAATTACAAAGAATCAAGGGTGCATTAACTACAATGCAATAAAATTATAAATAAATGATGGAAAAATAGCTAAAGATAGAAAAACCTCCTGCTAAGATATCTACCCTTCAACCCTCCCATCACCTTTATCCCAACCCATGACACCTGCTGGGGAAGTCTCGCCACCCTGCAGAGGACCCCCACATCCATCCGCCACAGGGTCAGAACCCTGCTCCCCAGTTAGTTCACTCCATCTCTCCGGTGAGGCTCTGGCAGGTTCTCGTCTCCCGTTAAGCTTACCTACAGCTCCCCGTCACTCTCAGACGAAGTCTCCTACCTCCTTACAAAGGGAAAGCAAGAGACAGAGTTGAAACTGCCGTTTCCCCGCACAAATGCGAGATTCCAGCTAGACCTTTCCCTGTCCTTTCCTCCCTTCTTTATGACAAAGGAAGACCATTCCTCCTGTCCAAACTTATATCAGGACCGCATTTCAGAAACCTCCTCCCCTTTTACAAGCTACCTAATCACATTTTTCTTGTAATCCTTCTTAATAATGTCTATATATGTTTTCTTCGTTATTTATTTCCACAATCTTGAAGACTAATGTCTTCATTTTTTTTTTTTTCTTTTGAGACAGGCTCTCTGTGTAGTTCAGGTTGGCCTTGAACTCACTAGGTAACCCAGGCTGGCCTCGAACTTGTGATGATTGTCCTGCCTCAGCCTCCTGAGTGCTGGGATTACAAGTGTGCACCACCCTACCCAACTAAGAATAATATCTCCAAGCATGACATAAAACCTGAAATAATAGATACACTCAAAATGTATAATGAAATTAAAATTTTCTGTTTGGAAAAAATGCTAAGAAAGTCAAAGAGATAATTATAAACTACAAAAAAATGATTGCAACTTTACATATAAGAACCTATTTTCCTAATGAAGGGCTTTTATTTTCGGGGAGAAATAACTTTTTGCTGTTTATAAGCCGCCCTCTCTACAATTACAGTTATAGCAGCTCAAATTAAGCTATTTCTTAAGGCTTTCACATTTTATTTTAGTATTTCTTCATTTTTATTTTTTAAAAAATTTTCATTAGTGTATGTTTCCGGCATATAATGATCACGTTCATCATGGGGAGCTGGAATGTGCGCACTATATATCTTAATTTCTTTTATGTCTCTTGTTCTCTCCTCCCTTCCCTTCCTCTACCTCCTTGTCCCCTTCCCATTTCCGAAAACCCTATCTTCCTGCTTTCTATTATCCTTCTTTTATTTTGCTGTTTAACTTACTTATGTTTTGGCTTTCTCACCTAAGAGAAACCATGAAATAATTCAGCATACTCGTATATTTGACTTATTTCACTTACCATTATGGTTTCAAGGTACACCTATTTTCCTATAATGATTCAAATTTATCTTTCTCCTAAAGAGTTTTAAAAATCAATAAAGGGTCAATGATGTAGTGTAGCAATACAGTGCCTGCCTGGCAGGCACAAAGGCTCCAGTTCAATTCACAGAACCAAAACGACGATTAAATAAATTAAATTAAATTAAAATAAAAAATCAGTAAAAATGCAATGGCTCTAGCTTTTGTTTTTTTTTGGTACCGGGGATCAAACTCACAACCTCGCACTCGCCAGGCAGGCGCTTATGCCACTGAGCTAAATCCCCGGCCCCTCTTTTGAAAGAACACTTGATCTCATTCATAATAACAAAAAAAAGTGTGATTTAAAATATTATGAGCCAGGCATGATGGTACATGCCTGTAATCACAGCACCCCTGGGAGGCTGAGGCAGGAGGGTTGTAAGGTCAAGCCCAGCATGGGCAACTTAATGACTTCACATGACCTTGTCTCAAAACAAAAAATAAAAGGAGAACCAAGATGCAACTTAGTGCCAAAGCCCTGGGCTCAATCCCTAATACTGCAAAATAAATAAAATATCATCACGACAAAAACAGAAAAGTCTAAGAAAACACAGAGTTATCAAAGATGTAAGGAGACAGGAATGCTCATAAACTGGTAAAAAAAAAAAATGAGTGGTTCAAACTTCTATTAAGAGCTGGGCATGGTGGCTCACGCCTGTAATCCCAGCACTCAGGAGGCTGAGGCAGGAGGATCATTGTGAGTTCAAGACCAGCCTGGGCTACAAAGTGAGCTCAAGGCCAGCGTGAACTGCATAGCGAGTCCCTGTCTCAAAAGACAAAAAAAAAAAAAAAAAATTTCTATTGAGGCACTTTGGCACTGTCTATCAGAATGTAAAGTACATATATCC
Organism: Hydrochoerus hydrochaeris; assembly: GCA_004027455.1. Taxonomy (NCBI): domain Eukaryota; kingdom Metazoa; phylum Chordata; class Mammalia; order Rodentia; family Hydrochaeridae; genus Hydrochoerus; species Hydrochoerus hydrochaeris. The sequence goes on from PVLA01005380.1 coordinate 125,762, forward strand.
TTTAACTGAACAATTTCATTTCTAAAAATTTATCATCAAGAATCCTTACCCATGGTTACCAAGATGCACATATGGTACACTAACCAAGCATATTAGCACCTTCACAGAATACAATACAATGTCACTGCTACAAGTTATTGAATTGTGGAGTGTTCATATAAAAGAATTAGAAAAGAAAGCATTATGTCTTACAAGAACTAGAAAGTTAAATGTGGAATATTCTACCGGATAAAGTGTTAAAAGCTTTTTTTGATTGTTGCTTTTAAAAGTATAGAACACTGGGTGTGTTGTGTCTCTCACTGTACAAGAAACAAAGGAGTATACATGTATACACGCGCGCGCACACACACACACACACACACACAAGCATGTAAAGGCTTAGAAAATTTCTGAAGGGCCCCAGAAGATACTATCAGGGGTGAACAGTTGGCAAGAGAACAGAAATAGTAAGAGGGACTTAATTTTAATTACACAATATTTTATAGTGCTTTAGTTTGTTATCAAATGTATATTTTTCCCTTTTTATTAAAAAAGGATGGTGGACACCTATAATCCCTCCACTAGGGAGGCTGAGGCAGGAGGACTGCTCTGAGTCTGAGGCCAGCCTGGGCTACATGGAGAGTTCAAGGCGAGCCTGGACTACGTAGCAAGACCCTGTCTCAAACAAACAACCATATATATAAATGAATAAAAAGGATGATTTAGACAAGAACGAGATCGTGCTTCTGCCAAAGAACCCATTAGCCCAGACCCATAAAGGTAAAGGAATGAAAACGGCTCTCAGCGCAAAGACAACAAATAAATAGCAATCTGTGTAAGCAATGCTGACTGATTTAAAATGGGGGGGGTGTCAAGAACAGAGATAAATATCTTATGGTCTCACTTAAAAGTCAGACTCGTAAAACAGCAGAACAGTGACCACTCAAACCTGGGGGCAACGGGGAGAACTGGGAGAGGCGAGAGGCTGTCTTTGCCCAGGGGTGCAAAGCTGCAGGTAGAACAGTAAACAAGCTGGTGTTCCACGGCATAGCGAGGTAACTACAAATAGCAACGATGCACTGCATACTTCCAAATAGCTAACAGGATTTTAAACCTTCTCGCCATTAAAAAATGATAAGGATTTAAGATGGTGATATGTTAATTACTTGATTTGGTCATTCCTCGATGTACCCGCGCATCCCAATAGTACTTGATACCCGCAAATTGAAAAAATTGTTACTTACCAAAATTTTAAGTAGAAATCAATCTCATCAATCAATTCATTACCACATGTTGCTAAATGACAATGAATCATCATGTTGTAACACTAGGTTATTAAAATGAGTATTGAATTTATGCTCTAATCAATTGCACGATGAGAAATAAATAACTTTCTGAGATCAACTCTTAAAAGAAGATCATGGTATTTGTATACATAAAATTCTAGAATGGTAATTTTTTTTTCTTTTGGTACCGGGGATTAAACTCATGACCGCATGCTTGCCAGGCAGGCACTTACGCCACTGAGCTAGATCCCCAGCCTGATATATAGGATTTTTTTTTTTTTTAGTACTGTGGATTGAACTCACAACCTCACCCTTGCTAGGCACACACTTATGCCGCTGAGCTAAATCCCCTGGCCCTAGAATGGTGATTTTTATAACCACTGACAAATCCTAATTACCGATAAGGATTGTTGGTTCTTCTGTGGGACAGAAAGATAAAATCTAAAATCAAACCAAGCTGGGCATAGTGGTACATGCCTGTAATCCCAGCACTTGGGAGGCTGAGGCAGGAGAATCACTGCAAGTTCGAGATCAGCCTGGGATACAAACTGAGCTCAAGGCCAGCCTGAACTACATAGTGAGGCCCTATCTCAAAAAGACAAAATAAATGAATAAATAAAATAAAATAAAATAAAATCGGACCTAGAAGTCTGCTTGAAAAAATAAATCTGTAATTCATTTGCTGACTGTTCTTTCTTATCAACAAGTTATCAAAATCATTTTAAATTTGTATATTAATAAAGACAAGAAAAAGAGAAAAAATAAACTTCAGAATTGGAAACTAGATAATTTGCAGACCACATGCTCTGACTTAACCCAGGCATTAATTCTGATATTTCCAAATCAGTCATTGGTTCTAACATAAATGTTTATTCCTTTTAGTCAGAGCCACGCACAAACAGGCTTGAAAAACACCTTGAGGAGACACCGAAGCTGATAATGGTTGCTGAGTCTGAAGACCTAGGATTTAGTGTGTCAGAATACCATAGAAGATCTTTCCATAAACAAGTAACTTCAAAGAGTTCTCAAATATACCACAAACAGAGCTGGGTATGATGGCTAACAAGGAGGATCACTGCAAGTTTGAGGCCAGCCTAGGCTTCACAGAGTTCAAGGTCAACCTGAACTACATACTGAGACCCTGTCTCAAAAAAAAAAAAAAAAAAAATTTTATATACACACACACACAGTGCATATATATCTCAAAAAGGGACAAGGTAAACCATTGATGTTCAGTAGAAACATTCATACTATTAAAAATTATTTAAAGTTATTTTAAATGCACATCTTCTTTATGAAAGTTATCTTTAAACGTAACTATAAGCTGGGTATGATGGCACAAGACTGTAGTCCTAGCACTCAGGAGGCTGAGGCAGGAGGATCACCATGAGTTTGAGGTCAGCCTGGGCTACATCAGCAAGTTCAAGATCAATCTGCACTGCATAGCAAGACCTTGTCTCAAACACAAACAAACAAAAACCCAACAACAACAAAAACTTTAATTTTCCTCCTGTTATGGTTTATATCTAGATGCCCCCACAGCCTCATGCACTCATAGGTGGAGCTTTGGGGGAGGTCCCTGGATCACGGGGGTGTGATACTGTACTGTGGGTGTGAGGTAACTGGAATAGTACACTGACTGGCTTATCACAGTACTGGAAGTGGACAGTGGAAAGGCCCACTTCGGGTGTGGGTGGTGAACAACTAACGGGCTTGTAACATGAATGAAGTAAAAAGTGAAAGGAAGGCTTGCTACTTCCTGCCTCCCACCTGCCTTGCCATGGACTGTTTTTCTTCTGCTATGCCCCAAGCAGCTGGGGCACTTCAGAGTGCCATGTGGGGTGTGCTGAAGGTCTGTCCAGCATACTCCCCCCACAGCTGAGTAGCCTTCAAGTGCCATTAGGGACCTGATAAGGTCTGCCTAATGATTCCCAATACACTGAGGAAACTCTCTGCAGTACGGACAGACATTCTCAAGCCAGGAAGCAGCTGAGACTTTGCATTCAGCTTCCACAGAGGAATACAGGAAAATGACAAAACAAAAGAGCAAAGTTCAATCTCAAACCTCCAGCTTAGGAGACACGGATATAGAAAAAAGTCATACACCTGAAACTTCTGAAATAATAGCAACTGAAGTAAAGAAACAGCTCCCTGAAGCTGTAAAGGAACTCAGATCAGAAATAATCTTCCAGGTAAAAGAAGAAATGATAAATGTAATAAAAGAAATGCTGAACACATCTAAAGAAGCCATAGTTAAAAAAAAAATGAGCACTGAAAAAAGATGGAAATCTTGAATGAATAATATGAGAAAGAAATAGAATGTATGAAACAAATTCAAGAAGATATCCAGGAAATCAAAAATTCCATTGAAAACTAAAAACCGCCTGAATGAATGTGAAGAGAGACTTTCAGACCTCGAAGATAAGATTGCAGCTAATGCACAAGAAAGGAAAGATCTTTTAAAAGTAACAAGGATAGGGCCAGGGATTTAGCTCAGTGGTGTAAGCACCTGCCTGGCCAGTGCAAGGTCATGAGTTTGATCCCCAGTACCAAAAAAAAAACAAAACAAGGATCCAGAAAATAACAATTCAACAGTTGCAAGATAATGCAAAGAAAAATAATATGATTCATAGATGTAAAAGAAAAAGGTGACAGCACAAATGATATCAAAAGTCTACTTATAGAAGTAATAGCCAAAAATTTCCCAAACATGGGAAAGGAAACTGATATATAGATAAGTGAAGCATATACAACTCTAATTAGCCATAATCAAAATAAATCTACACCCTGACATATAATAATCAACATCCCAGAAATTCAACATAAGAACAGAATATTAAAAGCTGTTAGAGAAAAGAGACAGATTGCCTATAAAGGAAAGCCCATCAGAATCATGGGAGGCTACTCAACACAAACAATCAAGTCAAGAAGAGCAGAGAGTGAAGTATTTCAAATCCTAAAAGAAAATGACTTCCAACCCAGATTGATATACGCGGCAAAACCATTCTTCAAAATTGATGGAGAAATAAGATACTTTCACGACAAAGAACAACTGACTACCAAACCAACCTTGCAAAGAATACTAAAAGATATTTTAGATAGGCATAAAAATAACTACAACTTCAAGAACACCAACAGAAAAACACCACTAAGCAAGGCAAACAAACAAAGGGGAAGGGTAAATAACCAATAGCAGAAAGATAACATGACAAAAATAAGCCAATACATCTCAGTTATAACAACTAATGTAAATGGCCTCAATTCACGAGTTAAAAGAAATAGACTGGCAGAATGGATCAAGAAACAACCCAACCATATGCTGAATACAAGAAACTCATCTTACCCAAAAGGAAATTCATAGACTAAAAGTCAAAGGATGGAAAGCAATACTTCATGCAATAGGAACCCAAAAAAAGCAAGCATAGTTATTCTGTTTGCAGACAATGTGAATTTCAAACCAAGAATGATCAGAAGAGAAAAAGGTCACCACATACTAGTTAGGGGAAAACTTCAAGAGGAAGAGATAACAATCCTAAATATACATGCACCAAATATGGGAACACCCAGCTATATAAAACAAATATTAATAGAAATGAAAAATAAGCAATAACACAATTATAATGGGAGACCGTAACACCCATTGACACAAAGAAACAGATCAACTAGACAGAAAATCAGCAAAGAAATAACTCAATCAAACTTGTGAAGAAATGGACTTAGTAGATGTGTACAGAAAGTTCCACCCAACAACATCAAAATATACATTCTTCTCAGCTTCACATGAGACATTCTCTAAAACAGACCATTAATAGCCCACAGAATATGTGTAAGTAAATGCAAAAGAATCAAAATTATCCCATGCATATACCTGATCATAGTGCCATGAAACTAGAAATTAATGACAAAAGAAACTGCAAAAACTCCATAAACACATGGAAATTAAATAATACACTCTTGAACAATCAATGGGTCACAGAGGAAATTAAAGAAGAAATTAAACAATAGCTACAAACAAACAAAAATACAAATACAACTTACTGGAACCTGTGAGATGCAATGAAAGCAGTCCTCAGAGGAAAATTTATTGCAGTGAATTCCCTCATCAGGAAAACAGAATGAACACAAATAAACAACCTCATGCTACACCTCAAACATCTAGAAAATGAAGAGAAAGTCAAGCCCAAAGCCAAAAAAAAAAGAAAGGAAATTATAAAGATCAGAGCAGAAATCAATGCAATAGAGACTAAGAAAACAATAGAAAGAATTAATGAATCAGAGAGTTGGTCCTTTGAAAGAATAAATAAAATTGATAAGCCCCTAGCCAACCTTATTCAAAAAAAGGACAGAAAAAAGTCAAACTCATGCAATAAGGAATGAAAAAGGTGATATCACTACAAGTAAATATCCAATCTTTATTCTATTATAATTCTATGAGACAAAATCAAATGCCATATACAGCACGCACACACACACACACACACACACACACACAGAGTTTTAAACAACTGGAGATATTTTAATGTAGGATATATGTATATATATATATATATATATATATATATATATATATATTTTTTTTTTTTTTTTTTTTTTGGTCTTTTTGAGACAGGATCTTGCTATGCAGTTCAGGCTGGCCTTGAGCTCACTCTGTAACCTAGGCTGGTCTCAAACTCACAATGATCCTCCTGCCTCAGCCTCCCAAGTGCTGGGATTATAGGTGTGAATCACCACATCCAGCTGTTGTAGGCTTTATATTTAACATTGCAAAGTAACATCTTATACCCGAATAGATGAATTTCAGATTAACAATAACTTTTTTTTTGTCTTTTTGAGACAGGGTTTCACTATGCAGTTCAGGCTGGCCTTGAATTCTCTATGTAGCCCTGGCTGGCCTCAAATTCACAGTAATCCTCCTGCCTCTGCCTCCTAAAATCTGAGATTACAAGCGTGCACCACCACACCCGGCTGACAATGAATTTTTAATATTATTTGTATGTCTCAAATATATCATGGCACTTGCATATACTAAAAAATTGCTTTCTACTTATCAGAAACTCCATTTATCTTTCATTTGCTAAATCTTGCAACTGTATTTTAGATAATATTATTAAACGTGTGTTAAATATCACAGCAGTAAAACAGCTATGAAGGCAAATGTCCTTGTTAGAAGACACATGCAATGTATTTAGAAGTGTTATGATATTGCAACTTGTAAACGATTCAAGAAAAATACATTTAGAAAAAAGATAAATAAATGTGGCAAACTGTCAACCATTAGTGGATCTATATATATTGTTGAAATGTGTCAAACTAAAAAGTTGGGGAAAAAAACCCACAAAATTTGGTAAGGTGACAAATTATTATATTATTTTACCTTCGAACTAAACCTAAAATTCTTCCCCAAAAAATCTGCATTTTTACATTCTAGACATTTGTTTTCAAGACTGATATCAAAATTATTCTTTTAACTACTATAAATTAAGCGCTGTCATTCCAAATTATTCATTGAGAGATCTTAACTTTATGGACTTCATAGTATTAACATTCCAGCATTAAAAAATGATCCAGAGTGATTCTCATCAAACCACATGCTGAACTAACACAGCATGTCCCAACTGGGCACGGTGGTGCACAGCTGTAATCTCAGCACTTGGGAGGCTGAGGCAGGAGGACTGCCACGAGTTCAGTGCCACCCTGGGCTACGTAGTGAGTTCAAGGCCAGCCTGAACTACATAACAAGACTGTCTCAACCACTCCCCCCACAAAAAAGGCACGTTTTTCTGTCTTTCTGGATTACTATCCACCTGCTACTCTAGCATAGTTTTCATTAGGACAACTAGATAATAAGGGTGGTGCTATTAAGATAGAAAGTGGTGCTTCTAATTTGCTTAAAATGCAGGAATACTACTTTTTCTATGTCTCTCCACTCCCCCACCCCACGATTGCATTATTATCTCCTAAGATGACAGAAGCGGGGACAATGGTCCCAGCTGGAACGCTGAGCATAATTACATCTTTTAAAAACTGGCATTGTATCTCCACATAGACTACTCCCGATAAAAGTAGACCACTGCAGGTTTCTAAGAAGACCTTTAAAAACTAAAAAACTAAGCTATATGCTAGCGGCCATAAATTCTCCTTAATTGAAAAAAAAAATGTTAGTCTTTAGTTGATTTGCAAAAGAACCTTCCTAACATAAAGTACATCAATTAGTTCAGTTTGCTGGTATAATTAAGCCTACTTAAGTATCTAAATAAAGGGGATCTTTAAAACTCTAAAACAACCAGCACCAGAAATGGTTTACTCTCTAATTATAACTAAATTTGAAGATGCAAATGACTTTTTAATGCCACATGCATTCGAGCTACAAACGTTTTTGTAAGTGCCCATTGTGGAACACAAATGACAGGAGGCAATTTCTCCACAAACCCTCCTCTGCTACCTCCCACTGGCTGTTCCGAGTCCACTAGCTTTGGTGGAGTTAGGACGAGTGTACCTTAGTCTGACACTAGTTTGATGGGATGGCCAGGATACAAGCATAATCCTCAAAAAGATTCAGAAGTCATAAAAAAAAAAAATTTCCACATTCTGAATTCTGACAAGGTTTTAAGTGAGAAAATTAAACTTGTGTTCCAGATATCTTTGACATTAACTAAAATCAGATACTAAAGACAGAATGCAAAACAGAGACACATCCACAGAGACACATGGATATGACAAATCAGAGACACATACACTTGCCATACAGACACATGCGTGAGCCCTCAGCCACCTCAGTCAACTTCTGCTTTTGTTTTTTGCTTTTTTTTTTTTTTTTTAGTACCAGGAATTGAACTGATGATCTTACACTCGCCAGGCAGATGCTGTGCTGCTGAGCTGTATCTCTGGTCCTACAATCACCTTGGGAATCAACAGAGAAATGCTTTGTGACTCTTCAGTGATGGTTTGGTTAGTCATTCATTTTTCATTCACTCTACAAATTAAGACCGAGCAACTATTTTATGCCAGGCAGTGAGCCGGGTTTTGCAGGCCCCCAAACCATGAAAACAAAGATAGTTTTTAGCAGAGGAGCGTGTTGTTAAAGGACAGCATAAGGTGGACCATGATAAAGGACAGGAGCAAAGACCCAGAGGCAAACAGGGACCCGGTCTTTTCAAAGATCAAGTGGCTCATCCTAGCTGGTTCTTTAATTGCCAGCAGAGAACAATGACCAATGAAGCTGGCAAAAGGCCTGGACCAGACTTTCAAAGGCTTTGTACAACATGCTAATGAGTTTGTACTTTATCCTGAGGGGAAGGGAAACCTTAGGCCAGAAAATGATGCAACCAGAAGTGTGTGTTAGAAATATCATCCCTGACAGATGTGAAGAATTGGGGGGAATGAGAAGAAACTAAAGGCAACACCACTCATACCTGCTCCACTGACAAGTCCAGCCAATGTCCAGTGGGGTTTGTGAGAACTAGTCTGGAGCTTTATGTGCATCAGTGGGTGAAGGGCAACTCTGCAGTGGTCTTCACCACCAAGAGGGGCTACAGACTAACCCAGAGCTACGCTTTAGCTCCTGCTGGAGAAGATGTTAGTGACTGGCACTGTGGCCTGAGCATGCATTCAGGTCCTAAGAGTGGTACATCTGCTGGGATACTGGACAGGTGACAGCTGCCCGGTTTTTTTTTTTGTAGTTCCCTTGATTTAGAACACAGGTTGTGTAAAGCAAGATCAGTTTACTATTCGACTTAGGAAATTCACTGAAGGAAAATGCCAAATACTTGAAAACCTTAATGTTATTTTTTTTTAAGGAGACTCAGATTCTACCTTCGCCATGAATCAATCATGAGGAACAGCATGATGGCAAGTGGGGAAAAGAGCTCAGTGGGTAAAACTCTGAATTCCAGACTGAAATAAATTTTAGGAAATGATAACTGAAAAGGGGAAATTAAACAATTCAGAGCTAGGTAAAATGATGGCTGGCTTTGCAGGGATGAAAATAACTAGAATGTAAATCAGAATCTATCCACAACACAGCATCTGACAAGGATCATGCCCCACATGGTCCTTCGCCAAAAGGTTGGTCCCTGAAGAGACCCTTTCACTCCTCCTCACTCAGATTCTCATCCTTGCTACCATGCTTTCCTCCTCCAAATCAAAGTCCTCCTTCCTAAGGATTTGTTGTCTAGTTGGATTCATCCCAGGCTGTACAGCGGTGGAGCAGGGGAAGCACTTCTCAATTCCCCAGGCTATGAAGGTAGGCAGACAAAACCCTAACTTGGGGTCCACAGAAGGACTTGGAAACTGGTGTGAAGACAACCCTAAGGAAGACACCACTGACCAACCACACCCACCACCAAAGACAGGACTCAGCATTCACACCCACAAAAACTTGAGTATGAAAATGGAACAGGACTCGAGTGTCTATGAACCAAATCCCAAAGAACAACTTCCCTAAGCTGCTGTCATTCTGGAACACGGTGCTCTGGGGTTGTCTTCTCAAAGCAGCCTTTCATTTTAGGCACTTGACCCCTACAGCAAAGAGAGCAGGAAGCCTGGTTGTCTTCACTCCAGGCACTCCCAGTTTCCAACAGCAGATGTTGGCACCATCCCCATGGCACTGGTTTCAAGTGCATGCAGAATGCAAGAGTTGTGGGATCGGGAAGACTTCCACCCAGATTTCAGAAGAGGGCCTGGGAGGTCAGGCAGTGCGCCCTGAGAGGGCAGTGAGTGAAGCTGTGAGTGTAAAGCCAAAGTGTAGTGGAGACCCCAGAAGTTTGAAGAAGCCAAGAATGTGAATCATCTGAAGAAAAGTGCAAGGAGGGTGCAGAGCTGTCTTACGAGAGAAGCCATGCAACGCTACAGGGGCAGAGCCATCCAAGTCCTTTGAAGTTTGCATCTTGCCATAAGATTGCTGTGGGTACTGGACATGGAACTACAGGACTTAAAAGTTTTCCTTACTGAATTCTGGACTTCCTTGTATCCTATTCCTTTCTAGCCTCCTATGTGTACCTTTTAGAATGGTAATGTTTACATTATGCCATTGTACCTTAGAAACTTAACTTCCTTTTCATTTGTACAGATTCGTACAGATAAGAGTTTCCTTAAATCCCAGAGACTTTGGGCTTGGATTTGTCAGCAATGCTGAAAATTGTTAGGACTTTGCAACTCATAGAGATGTACTGCATGCATTCTGCACAAAAGGATGGACATGAGACTCCAGGGGGCTATGGCAGAATGTTATGGCTTGTGTCTAGATGACCCCACACAGCTTCATGCAGTCATATGTGGGGTTTTTCAGAGGTAGCCGAGTCTAGGGTATGTGGTGCTGGGACTGAATCACAGTCCAGTAGGATTAAAGTTGTGAATGCTACCCACCCCAGGGGCAGGTAGCCTGGATAAAATGTAAGAGACAGAAAGTGGGTTGCTGTTGTCACTACTTGTTATTTGCTGCTTGATGCTTTCTGCCAGCCCTAAACTGTTTCTTCTCAGCGATGCCTCTCTGCATGCCATCCTGCCTTGGAGCCAGTCAACTAGGAACTGAAACCTCTAAAAACTGTGAGCCAAATAAACCTTTCCTACTTGAAAGAAAGAAAGAAGAAAAAAAGGAGAGAAAGAAAGAAAGCATTAGGATATGACTCATTCTCTCTCCTCCATATCTGGTAGATTCTAATAGTACAGACCCTCTGAAGAAATCACTCATTCAAAAGCACAGAAGAAATTTTTTGACTCACTTCTCTTCTTCCTTAATTGCTTCTTTGGAATCTAACAGGGGTTTTGTTTTGTTTTGTTTGTTTCTTTTGCTGTCTGTATTTTTCTTTTTTTTTTTTCTTTTCTTCTTCGTCCTTTTCCATTACATTTATCTAATTCTATTTTTTTTATTCTTGAACAGGACCCTTTTTCACTTTTCTCTTTTCCTTCTCACCTTCCTTTTCTTTCTTTTTCAAATTTTACCTCTTTAACTTTCCCTTTTACCACTTCCTCTATTTTTATTAGTATTATTATTTTGTTTTTGTTTTTCATTTTGCTTTTTTGAGATAAGGTCTTGATATGTAGTTCAGGGTGGCCGTGAGCATACTGTGTGGCCTAGGATGGCCTCAAACTCACAGTGATCTCCTGCCTCAGCTTCCCAAGTACTAGGATCCCAGGCATGAATGACCATACCTGGCTATTAATATTACTGTTCAGTTTTATCAACCTTAGGTATTTAGTTGACTCTGTTCTATTGAATTCTTTTCTATTGTTAATGGTGGTATAGTTGTTGCATTTAGTAGATACTTATTGTATGTCAATATTTAGTTTGTTTTTATGTCTATTTTATTATTGCAGAATTCATTTCTGTTGTTAAGAGTGGTACAGTGGTAGTTTTTATTGATTCTTAGGGCATATCAATATCCAGATTATCTTTAACCCTATTATTGTTGCTAATTTCATTGTTATTTCCAGGGTGGCTTACTTGTTTCTATAAATTGCTTTTTACTGAGTTCCAATATCTGGTTTGCCCTTGTGATATCAACATTATTGTGGTTCATTTCCAGAAAACTCGATGCTGGGTCAATTATACTGTACCCTCCATCCCCAAATTAATGAAATTGTTGGATGTTGGGACAGAGACAAAGGTCCACAGCTAGTCATGCCCAGATCACATGCAACAAAGTTTTTCTACTATAATAAACCTGCAAATCTCACCCCCCAAAAAAATAGTAAAATGAGAAAATAAGGCAATAAAATTCTCCAAAAACACCCAACTTGCCAAAAGCTGATTCATGGGACATTAATGGGAAGGAAAATCCAAACCAAATAGTTGAATTATACAAATTGATTAAAGGGAAACAACAAACAAGCCCAGTGAGGTGCTTCATGAGCCCAAAGATGATACAAGTAAAGAGACAATGGACTTAATAAAATGATCAGTGAACTTAGAGAAGACACTAATAAAAAAAAAAAAAGCTAGCTAAGCTAGACAAAAGGATGCCATATATGAATGACCAGTTTAGCAAATAATTACAATCCATGAAAAGGCACCAAACACTAATCCAGGTGATTAAAAAACATTCTACTGAATTTTCAATTTTAGGTTCAAAAGTAGCTATTATTTCAGAGATATGCTTTTTCTTAAATAGAAGCTTTATAAAATAATAACTCTCAGAAGTTTATATCTAAATTTTCTTAAAATATTCATATTGAGTATGTTCTTACATTTATATTATTTAGATAATAAGTACTGCATTTAATATGGTTAACAGCTTATTATTACAGAAATAATACTGAAATTATCTACATAATACTGATGTTATATGAACAACTCAAAAAACTGGACACATTTGACATGGCAAAGCTATTTCTCTATGTCTCTATGTACTATTTAAATTTATTTTAATTATAAAACAAATGCTAAAGTAATGAATACATTTTAAACTGGCTTTTAAATGTCTGTGTATGTATTTCAGAGCTAGGGAAATAGTTCAGTGGTAATAGTACTCGCCTAATATATGCAAGGCCTGGGTTCAACTCCCAAACCACAAAAAAACCAACCAAATAAAGGAAAACAAAACAAGTGTGCAGCCATGCCTTGCTTAAGGGATACCTTCTAAGAAATGCATCGTTACATGATTTTCCGTTGTGTGAGGACACTCAAAGGCATATTTACTCAGACCTCAATGGTATAGGTCAGTTACTCAATGTAATCAAGAGATGTAGCAAACATAGAGTGCATGGGGCTGCTGCCAGTGTGATATAGCACATACTATTCCATGGTAAGCATCTGTTCCCTGTAAGTAAAAGTACCCTCTACAATAACCATAGAAAATATGGTGTTGTGAGGCACAATGGTGCCAGTCTATAATCCCCGCTACTTGGGAGATTGTGAGTTTGAGACCAGCCTGAGCAATTTAGCAAGACTGCCTTAAAATAAAATAAAATAAAATAGCTTCAAGAGAGCTCAGTGGTATAAAACATGCCTAACATGTGTGAAGCCCTGAATTCAACTCCCAGCAAGACAAACACAGAAATACGTACAGTATAGTGCAGTGAATACATATGTCAGTAATAGGTGTTTATTTTGATGATCAGGTTTTACGTACTATATATAATGCTGTTTTTTATATAATTGCAGTACAGTAGGTTTGCTTACTACATTACCATGTGCCAGGAATGTGTGAGTCCCTTTATAATATTATGGGCCCACTGTTGTACTTGAAGTCCATTACTGACCAGAACATCGTTTATGGCACTCCCAACCCAACTTCGCCATAAATATGCTATGACGTCTCCTCCCAAGAAATGAAAAAGCCTGGTCTCCTTCATACCTCTGATGAATGGAAACTGAGATTTGCAGAGTAGCTCCATATTTGATTTAATTCTCTCTCTCTCCCTGACTCTAGAAATGCCTGATTTGGCTGTGTAAAAGTAATTCTAATTATAGTGATTTACATGAACTACTTACCATTTATGCCTAATTATCTCCCGGCACAATAACAATTATGCATACATTAAATGTGTCGCATTAACCTGGCTGTAAGTTTTATTTGATAACAAAAGTGAAGAGTCCATAAATGCTCATTCTTCCTAGTTTATTGCTCAGCCAGGTCACTCATAACTTCTTCAAATATTTGTTCAAGGAAACAATGTTACATAGATAAGTCAATGTAGCCTGATACGCTGCTACCAACTTTTTCTCATGGGTTAATAAACCTGGCACTTTGTAAAGGAGGTATATTTTATTTTATTTTATTTTATTTTATTTTATTTTATTTGTACCAGGGATCAAACTCACAACCTTGCACTTGCCAGGCAGGCGCTTAAGCCACTGAGCTAAATCCCCAGCCCGGTACACTTCATTTTAATATGATAACATAGGTTTACAAGAAGTATCTTAGGCCTCCAATGAGAAAAACACAAGTCTACCATAATGAATAGTCAAACATCTGCATTCAAGATAAAAATCAAAGTCCATAAAATCATAAATTTTGTGTACCAGAATTAAGAATTCTACGGATAAAGACCTTCCCTTCCTGCACAGCTGGAGAGCCGGGTTTCCTTCTGTGGTAACGGGGGCATCAGTATTTGCTGTTTCGCTAGAGCAGCCCAGACAGAGCAGGGCAGTGGGTGAGGGGAGGGCAGAGCACCGCCCAGTAAGGCCCCCTACATGCTGCAAGGCCCCTTCCTCGCTGTTCTCACGCGGGATGCTATGCTAAATCTCCATTTCACTCTAAAAGAAGCTCTATGTCTCTCAACCAAAAGATGTTAACACAGGGCAGCCTTTTACTCTATATAAAAATAGCATTATTCAATTATACTTTGAAATCATCCTCTTGGAGGGGGGACTTGCCCTCACGTCCATCTTAAAATGTAGAATTACTTTCATTAGCATTTCAAATAAAATACAACTAATACGTGTTATATAGTCTATTTTTCTAAAGACCTTACGACAAAAGAGTATTTGGATTGGGGAAAAGGGGAGGGAAGACTGCTGGCCAGTCCACTGAGGAGAAATCAGTTTCTTAGTTGAATCCTATAATAATATTACTACTACCATCCTTCATAATTTAAAAACGACACCACTGATGAAACTGGCTTGTGTGATGGGATACATGTGAGAATGAGAGTTTTCTTCCTGTGACAGAACTTCAGCAAAAGCTTTAAAGCTGAGCATAAGGGAGGCACGTTTCCTATATACACTGGAGAGCAAACACATCTACACAGGAATTACTCAAAAGGAGAAAAAAAAAATAGCAAAAACAGGTCTAAAACCAAAGTAGGACTGACGCAAGTGAACAAGGTAGAACAGCTTGGCTTTATCTCAGGGCAGGGAGATAAAGGCATGGGGTTGGGGCACCCAAGGAGGGTACAGTTGCCTGTGAGCTGCATCCCCACCCCTTCCGGGCCCTCAGCTTAGTTAGGTGAGGAATTCCACAGCCCACCATCAAGGCAGAGGAGCTCATGGAAGAATCTGACACGGTGCTTAGACATGGGAGGGGCACAAGACAAAAATGATTTGATGCCTGTTTCCTGTCTGCAGAAGTCCAAAGGCAGGAGGCTGACTAAAGCTACTCACGCGGTGGGGATTGTAGAAAACAAAATGTCTTGCTTCCTGTGGCCTAGGTGGACATCGTAAAAGGCGATCCAGGGAAAACTGTCCGGAGAGGAGTCAACATTATGCCCTTGCATAATGCGAGGGCAGGGGGACCCTAACAGAACGCAGGGCTGTGAGCCCTGTCCTCATGGTCACAAGAGCAACCTCAAGAATGCAGCAGTGTTAAGGTCCCCCTGAGAGTCTTAAAGAACCCGTATTGCTCCCCTCAATGAGCTAGCAGGTTGGCATCTAGCACATAAAAACCCCAGCAGCTGGCGGGGCAGCTAAGATTGCTGTTTTGTTCTATACTTTCCTCCCTAGAGAAATCAGGCAAGCAGAGAGAGGAGGAGGAGGAAAAGCAGAATCCCTTGTCTACTGCACATTGCACTGCAAGGCTTAAAGGGGAAGGGGAAAGTTTGGGACCGCACTGAAACTGCAAAGAGTAAGCCTGGAAGCTTTCGTTTCCACTGGATTGCATTTATCAATAACCTAACTAGGAAGCTGTTGGAATCCATGAAGGTGAAAGAAAGCTCTGGAGCATCGAAAGGTCAAGAATGGAAATGTAATGGAACTTGCCGAAAAGGAAAAGTTCAAGCTGTCTTATGACTACATCCCATTGCACAGAATCCTTTTTATACAATGCTTACATTTTTTAACTCTTCCATCTTTACTGTCACACAAACCTTACCTTCGAAAGGAAATCTTCTGCCTCTTTGCTGTACTTTTTAAGGTCCTCATGCAATTTCTGCAAGCGCTGTATGACTCTTCTTTGGTGTTCGTCATCCTTCAGCTCATGAGCTTTGATCAGAAAGTCATAGTGGTCCAGAGGTCCATGGCAAACAGTCAAAGCTTTCAAATAAGCCTCAGAAGCAGCAGCTCGGGTCACCCTGTCCGGTGTCTGCACCGTGTAGGCTATAAATAAAAACATAAAGTTTTGGACTTTCATAAATACAGATATTTCACAGTGTTCCACACAAGGCACATGAAAACCTTTAAGCCATTAGAACTACATTTATTTCAGTAGGTTTTATAAATGTCACCTTTTCGTTTTTGTTTTGGTGGGGTTTGGGTTGTTTTTTGAAACAGAGTCTCACTATGTAGTTCAGGCTGGTCTTGAACTCACCATGTAGTACAGGCTGGCCTTGAACTGTTGGCAAGCCTCCTGCCTCAGCTTGCTGAGTTGCAGGGTTACAGCCATGTGCCACCATGCCTGGCCCTATACATGTCATGGGGGGGGGTACTGGGGATCAAGCACACGTCATTTTGCTTTGAGACTTAGAATCTCAAAGCTTTTTCTACTGACCCTTTATTCTCTACACAAAACAGCACAACACGGAAATACTGTATCAGTTTCAGCCCTCTGCTGATACAATTTCTTCCCTTTTCCAAAACCCTTAGAGGATGGACACAGAACTGGCACACCACAGTCTACTTCAAAGCAGAGCAGGGTCGCACTTCTTTTTTTAGCCACTCCTAGGACAAAAGTGATTGGCTGAGGTGAAGTCCAATTCCCACCCCTACCCGTGATCTCAGCCAGCGGGCAAAGTGATCATAATTCCCTTCCTTATTTGGGGAAGATTTACTAGGCAGGTGGCTCCACTGGTTGCTTGTTTGTTCGTTTATAGGCTAGGATGGAACCCTGGGTCCTCCCATGCTAAACATAAATTCTTCCACTGAGTTATTCTTCCAGCCCCCTCTCTTATTTTCCAGAAGCGATGATAACCTTTGCTGCCCTTCCCACAACTGAAGTGAAAGTACAGCGAACCAGGTTGGAAGAGCCAGGTTCTTTAATTTTCTGGAGAAGATTGTAATATAAGAAAGTTCAGGATAACAGGAATTTCTTTTCCTCTACCCTATACCATCTCCCTGCCATTCAACAAGTTTCTCAGACAATCGATCACCAGTGTTACTCAAGCCTGCGCCCAATCCCTCCTCCTCATCTTCTTCCTGCTTACTCAGCTTGGGTCTCACTAGCTCTCATCTGAGCTGTCACAGCAGACTCGTCGACTTCAGTTGCCTTCACTGTCTCACGTGTACCATCATCACAACCTCTACAGCACCGGCTACAAGTAGAAATGTGATCTCATCAACAGTGTCCCCTCGGGGCCAAAAGACAACAGCATCAAAAGACAAAATTCCAACAAACTGAAAGATCTTATGGTACCAGGTGCGGTGGCACAGGCCTGAAGTCCAACCACTGGGGCCAGGGGTGCCACTGAGGTAGGAGGATCACAGCTCCACAAGACCCTGTGTCAAAATAAGAAATGAAAACTAACAACAACAAAAGATCTGGTTTGGCTTTCTTTGAGATTTTAGAACTGTACAAGTATTTATTCCATAAAATAAGATGAGCATCCCAATGAGCTGAGCAGAGGTTCTTTCCACAGACACAAGAAGGACTGAGGAAAGCAGAAACAGAAAACAAACAGTGGGTCAGTTGTTTCCAAGTTACTGCCCACGTAAAGGCCAGAGACTTCCTTGTTATGCTGGCTAGAACAGCCTGTTCAGGAATTTGGTCCAATCTCTTGATTGCTAGGAAGGTCATAGACATACTTCTGACTTGACGACATGGAACTTTAGCATGAGTTATTCCATTTCACTTTGATCTGATGGATCCTAACGCAGAAGCTCAGTCCAAATTGATAATCTCTTCTTTATGAAGTTTAACACCTGACTGTTTAAATAAGTAGCTTTCCAACTCTACTTCAATAGTAAGACCTTTTCTATACATAAAGTCTTCCACGGAATCCTCAATTTGTTAAATAAAAAAGTGATGAGGAGAAGGGAGCGCAAAGTCTCACCCTCTTCACCTCTTCCGTTTCCTGAAGCCACTTCCCCATCCTATAAAAACACATTAAGGACAAAGTGTGCAACGTGCTGACGCAGCAGGTCCAAGACCGCTTTCCATAGAAAGGCCTTGTTTCCCAGACGGCCCCTGTTGGTGGCTGAATTTCAAGACGCTCTCCTCGTTCCAGAAGTGCTAAGAGTGATTCACTGTGCCTCAACTTCTGTACAGTGCACAATGTAGTTTAAGATGAACCTAGCTTCCTTCAACCAGTTTGGAACCTACCCACATGCTAGGCAGAGGGTGCCTATGTGACCAGCCCCTAATAAAAACCCCCAGACACTGTATCTCTAGTGAGCTTTCCTGACAGACACCCTTTGAGACCTGTTGTCACAGTCAGTTGTTGAAGAAGGCATGCTCCATGTGACTCTCCCTATCGGCAGAGAACTCGGAAGGTGTATCTGATCCCCTCAGTCTTTCTTCCATGTACCTTTTCCCTTCGCTGATGGAGCTTTGTATCCTGTCGCTGTAACAGAACCTACCTATGAGAATGTATGTGGCGAGTCCTCCTAAAGGGTCCACGAACCTGTGCTGGTGGTTCTGGGAACCTGTGACACACAGAGCATCCTGCTTCTGGGATTCAAAGAATCCGTGAAACAGCCCTGGTCTGAGTTCAACACTGCTCTCCCTGTATGCTCCAAAATACATCCATGGATACAAGAAATGATCAAATATTCACAGCAGGGAGTAGAGAAGACAAAAGTTTTTGTTGTTTTTAAGTGAGCAGAGAGAGACCAAAAAAAGGAGCAGTAATATATAGAGTATCTGGCAGGGACGGGAAAAAAATGGCAGAGCTGTGATCAGTAGCAAAATTTACCCTCTCCAAGATCCAGCATCTAGACACTGAAAAATAGCAATTTATCAAAAAAGAAAAAACAGAGAAGCAGATCACCAGGAGAAAGAAAAAAAAAAATAAGTACAGAGAAGTTGAAAACACAGTGCACAACACAGAGAAAAGAAGGAAAACAATTTGGACTTGGTCCCTGGCTCACACAGCTTGAACTGGGCTCCTCAGAAGCAAAGTTAGCAACCAGGGCTGAGAGCTCCAAGGAGAAACAACAGGGCCAACAGTCTTTGATTTGGGGCTTTTTTTGTTTTTTGAGGGGGAGGGGGTGTTGTTTGTTTTGGTGGTTTGGTTTGGGTTTTGTAGTGTTAAGGATCCAATCCTAGGCCTCGTGCATGCCAGGCAAAAACTCTCCCACTGAGTCACATCCCCAGCCCAACCAACAGGCTCTGTGAACTACAGAAACAGTGTGGGGTTTCGCCCCACGGGGACGGCTTGCATGTGGCAGGCAGCAGCTGGAGGGGATTCAACCATGAGCAACCACCATATCACCAAAGCCTGATCGGGCACCATTTCAGGGAGGGGCTGATGATTTAAATCTGAGACTCAATAGCTAACTTGACTTCAGGACTCCCGGGCGTTACCCTCCCACAGTGACTGGGAGAGAGACAGTCACAGAAGACAACATGGGACAGGGACCCATATCTCTCACCATGTACTAAATGAGAATCAAAATGGCTTAAAGATCTAGACACTTCTGCTAGAAAATAGGTAAAACTCTTGATATAGGTAGAGCAAGAACTTTCTGAAGAGAACCTCAACTCTACAAGAAATTACACCCAGAATCAACAAATGAGATTAAATCTAATTAAAACCTCCTGCACAGCAAAGGTAAAAAATGGACAGAGTAGAGTCAACCTACAGAATGAGAAAATATTTTGTCATCTAATCTTAAGACAAAGAACTAATATCTAGAGTATATAAAGAATGCAAAAAAAATTTTTTTTAATATATAAGCCAAAAAAGGCACAACTGAAATGAATAGACACTTCTCAGAAGAAGTAAAAATAGCCAACAAATATATGAAAAAATGTTCAACATCTCTGGTGATGAAAGAATTGTAAATGAAAACAATGTTGAGTGCCTGTCTGACAAGCGTGAGGCCCTGAGTTCAATTCCTGGTCAAAAAAAAAGAAAAAAAGAAAGAAAAGACAACATTGAGATTCCATTTACTCCAGAGAGAAGTGTACCATCAAGAAATATACTAATAAGAAATGTTGATAAAGCTCTGAGGAAACAAAAGCCTTTCTTCACGGTTTTGGGAATGTAAACTAGTACAATCATTATAGAAATCAGTACAAAGACACTTCAAAATCTGAGATAAGAAATTCCACCCAACTGCACTATTTACCTCCTAGGAATCTTCCTGAGGTAAAGCCATTATCCACAGTGATATATATTTGCCCATGTTTATAGCAGCACAATTCCCAATAGGTAAATCTTGGAAGTTCACCAAGATGTTCACCAAGATGAATAATTAAGTGATATTTATGCACAATGAGGCTATACTCTCCCATAAAGAAGGAAAATGGATATACTTTGACATCATAGTGTTAGGTGAAATAAATCAGACACATAAGTTTAAATATCTCAGGGCTTCTCTTATATAAGAAACCCCAGATACTCATAAAAAGCAAAATAAAAGATAGATAGTAGGAGGGAAAAAGAAATGGAGGAAGATGGGAGAAAATGCAGCCAAAGGAAAGGAGGAGAAGGGATGTAAAAAGAATTACGATGTGTTATGTACATACACAACTCACAATGAATGTAATCACTGCACGCTGTAAATCTATATTTATAAAAAATATATTACAAAAGGAAAAAAATTACCTGGCAGAAATCAAATAAATCTGGTTACAAAGCCTGGCTATAAAACTCTTAAAAGGGAAATATTGCAGGCCCAATTTATCAAGCACAGTAACAGAAATGTTAGCTGGGGAAGTTGAAAATTCAAAGGTAGGGTCAGGGATTTAGCTCCGCGGCATAAGCACCTGCCTTGTAAGCATGCTGTTGTGTTCGATTCCTGGTACCAAAAAAAGAAAAGAAAAGAAAAGAAAAGGAAAGGAAAGGAAAGGAAAGGAAAGGAAAGGAAAGGAAAGGAAAGGAAAGGAAAGGAAAGGAATAGAAAGGAAAGGAAAGGAAAGGAAAATTCAGAGGTAGATGCAATATTGTAGGCCACCTGTCATCCAAACCAGATTATCTGCCACGTCTCCAACGGTGGCAGATACTTTAGTTCATACAGATTCCCTTGCCTGAGCTCTCTCCTCCTCCAACCCTCTGTCAGCCTCTGTTCCAGCTCCTTGGGCTTCCTTTGGGTCATAAACTGGGGGCTGTTTCTCACCCCATTGGAGGCTGTCAGCACCTGCACCTGTCCTAACATCAGAGACTCTTGAGTTTTCTAGGACCAATTTTTATTCTACGACCCAATATCCACACACAAATGCAACTGAGAATATAGTTAGTCATCGTATGAAAAAGGCAGAAATAACATTTCTATCCAAGATGGAGTCTTTTAAAAGCCCAAATTGTTTTAGAGGCTGAGTATATAGTTCTGTAAAAGAGAACACATGCTTAACCCGATTTCCCTCACATCCTCCACACTCAACTAACTGCTCCGATTTTTTGCCAAAGTCACCCATGGTGCTCTGTTACCAAATCCCGCAGCCTTCACACCTTGTTTACAGCTGCAAAAGCTCTAACTTTGACAGTTAGCTTAGGAACCATTAGGACTGCAGACAGACCATGTCGCTTCTCTTGGCACCCGCCTTCCCTTCTGCTTTTATTTTTATTTGCCTCACGTCTCTGGATAAGGGTGTGTATCTTCTCATTTTTCCAAAAGGGAATCAAGGTTGCAGTCAGGGGCTGTGAAGGGAACAATTAGAATCAGGACACAGAATTTATAATATTGTTTTATGATGGTCACCCAGAATTAACACAAGAAAGTGCAGGAAGTCTGTCCACCACACTAAAGACCCAGAATATTCAGCCAAGGGCCTGCATCCCACAGCAATGTCCTGCATGAGTCCAGATGAAGACGTAGAGCCCATGACAATGCCTCCCACGAGCCCAGCTGGAAGTCTAGAGCCCATGAGAAGGACTCACGCCAGTCTCTTTTACAGATCCGTGCTGGGAAGGCCCAAAGGTCAGCGGTTGAAGCCAGAAAGTCTATGCCAGCAGGGTGAAGGAGCTGTGCTGGTAGGTTGAGGGTTCTACACTGGAGCTGAGAAGTCACGCTCATAATAAAGACCAGAGCTGTCCTGAAAAGCACCACAGCCATCCTCAGTGACACGGAGGTCCCGAGCTCCTCCAATGATAAGAGTTGAGTACATGCCAGGAAGCCAATGTGATGAGTTTCTTCTGGAGATCAAATAGCATATGTCTTCCCTTCTGGAGCCAGGAAGTGATGCTCAATGTAAGGACCAGAGCTCCCCCAAAGTGAACCACACCCATTCTCACCAACAAGGTCCCGAGCTGCTCCAATGATAAGAAGAGTTGAGTACATGCCAGGAAGCC